>JAIEZT010001243.1:7630205-7780189 GCA_019594935.1 Periophthalmus modestus
GTCGGTTTTCTGTTTCTGTGTTATGAAAACAGCGCAGAGACAAAGGAATCGTTTCTGTAGATCTTATCGGACGGTTGGTTTAAAGGCAGCTAAGCAAAAACTCGAGCAGAATCAAATGCAAAGTCCTAAGCAGAGTCTACCAAAAAGGAGTCTCAACTAGTGTTTGTATAAATCATCCTTCCGGAGTGGGTGTGTCTGCGCTACTGGATGGAAGGGAGAAATATTGTGAAGAAATGCGGAAATGTATGACCTTGGCTGAAATGTTATGGTAACGGTTAAGATAAGATAGATAAGATATGCCTTTATTAGTCCCCACAGTGGGGAATTCCAGCATTGCACAGCCACAGTTAGAGAAAGAAGGAAATCGTACATGCCAAAAAAAAAAAAATAATAAAACAAGATAATAGATAAATAGCTAGAATATTTTAAGAAATAGACTCAAAAGTAAAACTCTAATATACACATATATTATATATTATAACATATAGATATACATCTCATTAATTACTCATTAGTTAATCTGAGTTTTCTGTGATTATGAGGAAAATGACACTGTATATGGGAAACAGAACGTTTTGTAAAGCAATGTATTATATTTGTATATGTTCACACCTTGACTCTTTGGTTGCTATGACACTCCGTGGTCGGATCTCAGCTCCAAATTCGCCCCTATAACCGCTCTAGCTTCGATGAGAGCTTCATTTGCCTGGAGCCAAACGCTTGCTGGATGACGTCACACTCACTCAGTCCCACTTTTCTATGATTGGAAACTTATTTTTGTCTCTTGAGACCATTAGCTCTCTTCATTAAAACCAGTGGTGGAAGAAGAGACTTTAATTGTGTTACTTAATTAAAAGTACGAGAGCAGTAAAAAAAGTTCAAGTAAAAGTATCATGTGAAAAAGTCTGCCTGAGTAAAAGTATTAAAGTACCTGTTTAAAATGTACTTAAAGAGTAAAAAGTAAAAGTATCTCACGGAGAATTGGAGATCTATGATAAAGCTTCAAATGTAGTGATTCTGATAAAAATTGTGTGAATTTTGTTCAACAGAAACAACTGAAATGGTCGTTTTTCTCCTATCGGTTTTTAATTGTATATGTGTTGTATTATGCTCAAATCATAACATGTTAAAAAATAAACCCCAGCCTTTTCAAAAAATAATAAAAAATACTTTTATTTCTCAGCCCTGTTCAAAAATGCAGTGGAGTAGAAAGTACAAATAACCTAAAATACCTAAAATGTTTACTTAAGTACAGTACTTTACTCTTTACTCTTTACTCTTGACCTTGGTATATACAGATTAATATGTTTATAGTCTCATTTTAGTCCTAGTTTAGTCCAGTAAACAGATTTAATACAGTACAGGACATTTTTCCTTTGATTTATACGGCTAAAAGCTTTTCTCTGACCCTATTACCTTACGCAGTCCAAGTGTTTATAAGTGTCCATTTGTATTGATTTGGGAAAACAGCTAAAATGAGACATGAGTGGGTACCCCTGCACGATTCTTCCAGAGAAAGACTGGAGAGGAATATTGATTTGGTTTAGATTCAAAATGATGTGCCAACCTAAAGCTAGACATTATACAGCGTCTCTGCTCCGGCGAGCTCCTCTACGTTACGCTTTCAGGACCCAGAGACGTGTGGCAGGCAGAAGGTTGACTTATGGTGTAAATGTGCAAATTTATGTGTAAATATAGGAGCTTACTGTATAATACTGCCTCGTCACGCGAAACCATACTGCAGCAAGCGTTCATTGTTCTCCAGCTGAAACGTCTTCTGCAAAGAACGATCTTCTTATAGCAAATTTCTGCTTCTACCTCGGCCTGTCCTGATAATCACTCTACAGTACAGGCTGACAAATTTACATAAATGTTGGATCGCAGTGTGACTCTTAAGTGCTGTATGTTTGCACGTGTTTTCCCCCGACAAAACCCACAATGTCGAAACATTCGGCACCGACAAAGGCATCTACGAAGGTTTGAACTTTGAGAGTGTTTAAACAAAGACAGAAATGTGAGAAAATGTTAATGCCTGTGTGAGAAAAGTGTATATAAGTGTGAGGTGAGGCGTTTTAACAGCTGCAAAAAACATACAGAATAACCGTGAAAAAAATTAAGCTGAGTACTTTATTTTTAGAAACCCCCGTGATAAACCGGAGGGGACCGCTGCATACACTTATCACTATATTTTTAGGGTTACTATTTTTCGTGTGTATGTTTCTTTGCACTACTGTGACATTTTTGGGTTATTTTTTGGCTTTATGATCAGATTTAAGATGTAAAAGGTTGAATTAATCACTTCTGTGACTCATTACAGACGCAAACTAAAGTGTTCGCCATGCTAATTACTATGTTAACTTATCAGTCACTATATGGAAGCTGGAAAATAATGTCTTTGGAGTTGAATAATGGCACCAGTGGAAGCCTTACTGAAAATGTATTTCCCTTAGATTTGTTTATACTTGCAGATATATTAACCGTAACCATGAAATAAGCAGACGTAAAAAGTGAAAGTTGTTTTACAGGGTGCAATGTCACAGAAAATGGTGCTAAAATTAATACCAAAATTAGCTATATCATAACTAGTATTACTGCTATATCATAGTACTGTTGCTTTTACTATTAAAAACAACTGTAGTAGCGTAGCATGCTAACACTAGTACATAGCAAAAGCCAAAGTTTAAATCTGTCAACTGGACAAATCGATGTAGGAAATTGTCCAAAGATTTAAAACTTCGTCTTTTGCTACGGATCAGACCTGGACGACTGAGACAAAATTACACGGATAGCACTAGTACAGTTACCCCAATCTTCTAGGTCCCAATGAGATTCATCTGGTTTTCCGTTAATTCATTTTAATAGATATTATTTTTCCAGACCAGGTTTAATTTCGGTTTTTGTTTTCATACAAGACTGAGTCCAACTGTAGGTCTGAAACAAAGTCAACCTTGCTCTGGAAAAATAATCAATTTAATAAAGTTCCATCTGTTATTCGGGCATCATAATTCAGACTTCTACTTCACAGAAATCCCTTAATCATTCCACAGGCCCATCTACTATCGCAGAGCTGCCCCAAAAAGCAGCTCTGCGATTCTGTAATCTGATCCAATCTTTGAAATACCTTTTAATGACATTTCTCTTTTCTAGTTAATCCATGTTGCATAAGAAAGTCGATGAAGTTAGTCAGACCGATGCCAACTCTGCCCAAATGCCAGCAGCCATGTCAACAGTCACGCAGGACCAGCGCCATCAGAGGACTCGGACGTTTGGATTAGGCCATTATCTCTCTTCTCTCTCCCTGTTTTTTAGTTTGGGTTCAAAATAATTTCAAATCTGTAAGGGAAATAAGGTCAAACTCCAAAATGGGAGAAGAGAGAGAGGCACGACTGTCTTTATGCAGGGCAGACATGAAAAGAGCGAGCAATTTAAGTAGGTAAGTAGGGCTACATGTGCAACGGGTTTTAAGACATGATTCTACTCAGAGTGCACAGTGTTAATAACTCCAGCTAGGAGAAGGAGAGGAAGAGGAGAGGAAAGAAGAAGAGAATAGAAGTGGTAGAAGAAATAGAAGAAGAACAAGTAGGATAAGTAGAAGAGAAGAAGAAGTAGAAGAAGTAGAAGTTAAAATAAAAAATAAAAGTAGAAGTAGAAGAAGAAGTAGAAGCAGTAGAAGTAGAGAAGAAGAAGCAGAAGAAGAAATAGAAGAAGTAGAAGAAGTAGAAGATGTAGAAGCAGAAGAAGTAGAAAGAAAAAGAGGTAAAAGTAGTAGTTAGAAGTAGAAGCAGAAAAACAAAAGTAGTAGAAGAAGTAGAAGAAGAAGAGGTAGAAGAAGTGGAAGATGTAGAAGTAGAAGAACCAGAAAAACAAAAAGAAAGTAGAAGAATAGAAGAATAACGAGTAGGATAAAGTAGAAGAAGAAGAAGTAGAAGTAAAATAAAAATAAAAGTAGAAGTAGAAGAAGAGGTAGAAGCAGTAGAAGTAGAAGATTTTTTTTTTTTTTTTTTTTTTTTTTGGGAAGCGAAGAAGAATAGAAGAAGTAGAAGAAGTAGAAGAAGTAGAAGATGTAGAAGAAGAAGTAGAAGAAAAAAGAGGTAAAAGTAGTAGTAGAAGTAGAAGCAGAAAAACAAAAAGTTAGAAGAAGTAGAAGAAGAAGAGGTAGAAGAAGTGGAAGATATAGAAGTAGAAGAACCAGAAAAACCAAAAAGAAGTAGAAGAAGAAGTAGAAGTAGTAGAAGAAGAAGAGGTAGAAGAAGTAGAAGCAGAAGAAGAACCAGAAGAACAAAAAGAAGTAGAAGCAGTAGAAGAAGAAGCAGAAAAACAAAAAAGTAGAAGAAGTAGTAAGTAGTAGAAGAAGAAGCAGAAGAAGAACCAGAACAAAAAGAAGTAGAGAGAAGAAGTAGAAGTAGTAGAAGAAGAAGAAGCATAGGTAGAAGAAGAAAAAGAAATAGAAGAAGAACCCAAATATGAACTGATAAACTAACACAAGAATCCCAAGCATTTCAGAACGTCTTTGTAGACGTCTAAGCTACAGGTACAACATAGACCCTGCTCTACATGCTCCTGGTATTTTATTTCACTATTTTGTCTGTAATCCAGATATGAACATTAATAAAAAGACAAATAATCAGGCGACCTTCTTTCCTCGAGGTCACCCCCGCTAGCCTCAGCACAGGTCTTATTAACACTTCTTTACACAGTCTATGGGACACACACACATTCTCTATAAAAAGATATATACTACTAGGATATTTTATTTGATTTTTATGATATATTGCACAGCCAAAAAGGTTCCATATTTAGTAAAGGCACATGACAAAATATCTTATTTTATATTCGCTTTTAATTTGATCATATGGTGGCCATGCATTATAAAACCTGTCTATAAATTAGAGATGGAGCAATATGGGTTTTTTGTTTTTTTTTTTTTTATGGCCGATGCCGATTGTTTAGAATACAGAGCAACAGATGGATAATAAGCTCTGCTGATATTTTTGGGCCAATATGTGAGCTAATTTTGCTTCTTTCTCCCAAACTATGCCTTTAAATTCACAAACAAACTCCCCCCAAGCCCTGTTTTTTTTTTTTTACCAGAAAACCCATGCAAGAGCTGGTGTAGTCACATTTAGTGCAGCTATCTCTTTGTATTAAAGTGTTAAATAAAGCTTTGGTGTGTATTTTCTAGGGAGCAGATCGACCAAAAACAAAATATATTGGCTCATAGAGGAGATTTAAGGCTAATAGTGCTAAAAAGTTCATATTGGTCTATCACTACAACAAATGTCTATGTTGGCAGGATGTTAGTATGTGCTGTTCAAATTGAAAACCCGACGTCTTGTTTTTAGTCTTGTTTTGTCTAGATTAATCCTGGTTTAAATCTGGCTTGGGTCAAGTTTAAAAGGCCTGAGGTCGATCCTACTTCTGGTTTAGTCCTTGTTTACTCTATGCCACTGCCACAAAAACAATATTCAGCCATATAACTTACTTTTTCAACCCTCTACAGCTCAAATCTTAGTCGATATATAGTGATTATAGTGACAGGCCTGGCTTTGAGGGCCTTGAAAGGTAGAAAAGTGCTATATACATTATTTCTAGATTCAAATTTGTAAAATATAACCTGAAAAACACTAGGCATATGTTCAAGAATATGACAGATCCATGGAAATCTAGCAGCCAGTAAGCGCCTGTTGACCTTTTCACGTGTAAACTGAGGGAAGTGTTTTGTCCAAAGACACAAGAAGCAGTGGAGGTAGGAGGTAGGATTGCTGGCATACAGAATGTGGCACACTTTGTAAAATAAAATTTGCACTTTAGAGCCCTTAATCCCTCTATCTCAATGTGGAAATGTCATTCAGTTGACCACTTGACATTATCGATATGATGTATAGTTACAAAGGGTGACGTTACGCAGATTTCTCTTCTGTCGTGGAAAATTACCATCTTTTCATTCATTTATTTTCATCACACAACTCTGCAAACTCCTCTTTTATCCATTTGCTTTGTTGACATTTGTGAAGGGATGCCACGATGCCAAATGTTACTGTCATAAATATTACAGAAATAAAATTATGAAGTGAATATATTTGAAGTCACGCTGAGTTATTGTGCCCATTTTTATTTTACAAAAGTGTGTACCAGCAGTCCTACCATGTTTCCTCCTACCTGCAAAGACACCGCTTTTTGTGGTCCTGGGCAAAGCACTTTACATGTGAAAAAGTCATATAGGCTCTTACTGGTTGCTAGGGGTGGGACAATAAACAATAATATCGTTTATCGTGATAAAAAGGGTCGACAATAATCATTCGTGGGACATTTTATATAATTGTGATAATCGCCAGCAAAGATAATCGCCATTTAATCATCTGAATGTGCAGAAAAAAAGACTTATCAACTGGAGAGTCGACAGAGGGGGACAAAGAGGTCTGTTGTCCGGGGGACCCAGGGTCTTAAGGGGCCCAGAATTGGACCCTCTTTCTATAATTTGTATTACAGAGGGGCCATGTAGGCTTATTGTCCCGGGCCCAAAAATTTTCTGTTGACGGCCCTGCTCTCCATAATATTCTGTTAAAGTTATAATTATTCATATTAACAAATGTGCACGCAGTATAAATGTTAATCGCAATTATTTTGACCATGATAATCGTCACACAAAATTTAAATATCGTCCCAGGCCGACTGGGTCCATGGCTAAAATGTTCAATTTTAAATGTATTCATAAGGTGGAGGTTGTTAATATAAGCCGTTCGGGTTTTTTGCCACTTCCTGCACCTGAACGTTTTTTTCATATACTGTGTGCTTTCTATTATGTTATATGAATGCAAAATAAATAATAAAACAAAATAAAAAAAAATAGGCTACCTGTCATTAAATCTAGCTTTTTATTTAACACAGTTTATGTAACCTAGTAAATATTTAACCTATTTATTGTTTGTATTGATTTCTACTGTCCTTCTATCCAGTTCTTCCGCTTATCCCGGGCTGGGTCGCCGGGGCAGCAGTCAAAGTAGGGATTCCCAGACTTCCCCACCCCAGACACTTCCTCCAGCTCCTCCGGTGGGACCCTAAGGTGTTCCAGGGCAGTCGAGAGACATAGTCCCTCCAGCGTGTCCTGGGTCTTCCCCGGGGCCTCCTCCCAGTGGGACATGGCCATTATTATGTTATATGAGTGCAAAATAAATAAATAAAATCAAATTTCAGCTTTTTATTTTACAAAGTTTACGTAACGTAGTAAGTATTAACAGCCTATTTATTTGTGTATGGCTTTCTACAGTACAGTTTGTTATTATTTTATTGCAATGTACCTCTTAAAATATTGCAGTTACATTCCTTAAATGTCCAAAAATAAATACAAAAATCTCTATTTCTATGTTTATAAGAGTAATTATAAGAATACCTACATAGGGTACCCTTTGAGAAATCCCCATTTCTGTGTTTGTAGGCTTTCTTATCATCTTCTACAGGTTACCCTTTAAGAATCTGGCTGATGCATATACACTACTTCAGCTGCTACCTCAACACAATGTTACCCTGTGCCTTCCCACGCGTTACTTTTATTTGATCAATAGCTTATTATAACTGATTGGGCCCTCCATCAGTGCTCAATCCATACTCTATTAACTAGAACCTGTCCCTACTAGCCCATATCTGCACTGACCCCCGTTTTAATGGGCTTTGCAGTGACAAACCAGGGTGTTGTGGGTAAACCAGGCCAGTATCACACCCCCCCAGGGCAAGTGGCTGGACACAGACCAGGCCCCTGCCCATCCTCCGTGGTTTCCTGCATCCTTCCTGCTGCAGCATCCTCCTCACACGTGCGTAACGACGAGAACACGACGTATCCTTCAAACAAGCGCAAATGGCACAAGAAACAGACGTGCGAAAAAACGTGAAAAGAGCCATAACGCAAAAGGAGCATCCGTGCGTAACGATGGCCAGACGCGAGAAAATCCCAGTGCAACATAAGCCCCACATCCACAGTCATATTTGAAGAGCACTGACATAGGCCAAGCATCATTTCCCCATGCAGCTACACGCAAAACGCACCGGCTCATGCGATACGCCGCACTCACGCTCCCAGTTTTGATCAAATACAAAGCAAATCGTTGTGGATGTGATGTAATTCGGAGGATATCAACGCTGAACTAAAATTAGCTCAATATGTTGCAGCCTATCACACGACGAGGAAGCAACATCCGGACTCAAGAAGAAGCACAGGCCCGCTAGTGCTCACAGACACTCCGAATCCAAACCGAGACAAATCCAACAAACGCAGTGTTGTTTTTTTTCTGTAGGTAACGTCCCTTACCTCGTGAATGTCACATGTGGAGGCTGGTTGTGGTTAAGATCTCGTCCATCTCACGCAGATCGGGCAGGAGGGAGTCGCTCGGTGCCAGCATCAGCAGCGCTCAGTACAATGAAGCTGATGGCCCCGCCCTCCTCCTCCTCTGCGTGCAGCTTGACACAGTGAGCTCACACACCGGCTGGGCCCCCTGGCAGTACCGGGAACCACCACAAGTCCGGATGGAGGTGGGTGCTGAGGTGAAAATGTGTCTTGTGTCCATGTAAAGTGAGATACCTTTGGAAAGTAAAAAATTATGGAAAGAAAATATGTGCATCTAAGCAAAGACGCGCAAAAAGAGGCTGTCCAGAGTAAGGAGAGTGCACATGTTTGGGAGTTTTGTGCGCAATATGAGGCGTCTCCACGTGAGGATTTTAACATTTTATGAATTTTGGTTTGAAAAATAGCACAAACGGACTTCTGCTGTTTGGAAATCCGTGCGCAATTTGGTTGTTAATTAAAAAAAAATAAAAAAAAAAAAATGGCAAGTTTATTTTTGTATGGCACAGTTGGTACACAATTCAAAGTGCTTTGCAGAATAAAAAAAGAAATTAAATCACGATGCAACAAATCGAAACATAAATAATCACAAATAATCATCGTAAAATGAACATTAAAGGATAAAAGGGCAGAAAAAATAGTACAAATCTTTGCGCACAAAAAGCATAGTAGAATATTTTTCTGATGTTTTTAATAGGCCTGGACGTTTTTAGAGTTGCGCAAAATCCCACAGAGGATTCCCATCAACTGCATCAACTCACTCGCCGTGTCTGCAAGAAATAAATAAAGACGTGCTGCTGCCACCTTATGGCGAGTCTTGATATTGTCTAATAACAGGTTATTGTAGGGAAAGCATGCAGCCTATAAGCAACAACGCTATTTAATTAGTTGTTTTTTTTTTTTTATTTAAACAATTTTTTGTTTGTTTTTATTTAATTTCTTTATGCCTATTATGACTATTCGACAGCAGAAAATATCAAATAGCAATGATCAAACAGGTAATCAAGAATGTTAATATCATTAAACTCAGGAGCATATGTCTGACTTAAATCTCACCTTTGCGCAGAGAAGATCCACGCGCGTTGATTGTCTTTAAATACATAATTACAGTGGAAAGTAAGGTTACCCGCGCACGTGGAGGAGAGGCCTCAGTGGCACAGGAGCGCCCGCCTCTTACGCACAGTTTTCAACCCGGTTTATTGAGTAACACCCGCCTCCGCCCCCTGGGACTCATCCTCTGAGTTAAAAACTTTCGGCCACTGTCTGTGTCCGCTATTATCAGAGGAGAGTGCTGAGGACAAACTTGAACACGTTTTCCACCAGGACCATATTGCCAACTTTATTTTTACGCACAGATAGTTTACTTTTACGCACAGATAGTTTAGATTTACGCACAGACAGGTTAGTTTTACGCACAGATTGGTTAGTTTTACGCATAGACTGGTTAGTTTTACGCACAAATTGTTTAGTTTTACGCGCAGATCGGTTACTTTTACGCACAGACAGGTTAGTTTTACGCACAGGTACGTTACTTTTACGCACAGATTGGTTACTTTTACGCACAGATTGGTTAGTTTTTGTGCACAGATAGGTTAGGGTTTTTCTGAATGATTGGTTTATGCTGATTGAATAAAACATGACTAAAGACGAAAATACAGGAGCAACAACAGTGGCTATACCAAATGGAGGATGCGCAGAGAAGCCAAACGCCTCTCAGTCTCGGGGATACTGGGGAAACAAAGCTGAGTTTATCCTCACTGTGATGGGCGCTATCATCGGCCCGGGAAACGTTTGGAGGTTTCCATATTTGTGCTACAGGAACGGAGGAGGTGGGTTGATTTGCTTTGAGTTGGGTAAAACTATCATAACACGAGCACGACCCCATCTGACGCACTTGTGCCTCTTCTGGTTGCGGCAGGTGTTTTCTTTATTCCCTACATTCTGTTCATCTTCACGTGCGGGATTCCTCTGTTTTTTTCCTCGAGACTTCGCTGGGACAGTTCACCAATCAAGGAGGCATCACGTGCTGGAAAAGGATATGCCCGCTTTTTCAAGGTAAATTAAACTATGGTGACCTTTACGCGCGAGAGCTGTGCGTAATGCGCTGGACACGAGCTCAGTCCTGGCAGTTTTACGCTCATAAATATGGCACTATGACCACTTTCACGCAGTGTTTGTTATTCCAGGAATGGGCTACGCCAGTCACTTGATTATCTCCTTCAGTGCCACGTCTTACATCATCATTATGGCGTGGGCCTTCTTTTACCTGTTCGCTTCCTTCAGCGCGCACCCTGCCCTGGGCTCCTGTGGAAACGAGTGGAACACAGGTCTGAAATGACTCTTAAATGTACTAATGGGGCAGTGCCCTGAAATCCAGGAATGTAACAGCTAACCCAGTCCCTTTAAAAACAAAAAAAAGATGTTTAAAAAGTAAAAAAGATTAGCCACCAGTAAGTTTAAAGTCTCATTAAGCCTTAGTTCATAGCTTTATATGGTAAAATTACAGCAGTTTGATTGGATGGGGAGTTAACTGTAGTCTAGAAAGTTGCACAATAATTAATAATAAAACATAAAATATAGTCTAATAATAATAAATCACTTATAAACAAGAAAATCTCACGTATTGACAGCCGCCTTCTTATTTTGACAGCCTCCTGTTTGGACCCGAGCCAGCCCAACGCAGTCTGAGTGTCATATCCAAATACAACACCACTCTCCCTGTGGTGGAGTACTGGCAGTAAGTTCGTATTGTTGCATCATTTCTGTAACTTCAGCTCCTCCTCTGTCTCCTCTGACCTTATCTCAACCCGTCACCTATTAACCCACTGACTTTTATTACACTGTAGAGCCTGCATTGTGCAGACTGTGATACTTCTCTGGTTTAGTGTTGATGTAGCTTGTCTCGTTTGGCAGGCGGCGAGTGCTGAAGATCTCGACGGGCATTGAGGATGTGGGCAGCCTGAGGTGGGAGCTGGTGCTGTGTCTTATTTTGACCTGGGTTATCTGCTACTTTCTGCGTCTGGAAGGGCATCAAGTCCACCGGGAAGGTCAGAGCAAACATAATAATATACATGAAATACATACTGAAAGGTGGCAGAAAGCGTCAGGACATTCTGGAGTTTTTATGACAGGTTTTTAATGTTATGTTTGGTTGGTTTGATGCGCAAAATATTTGTCATGGTTTTACATCAGTTTAAGTGACAGTTTGTGGTGGAGAAAAGGTTGAGAAGGAAAGTTTCATATATTCAGATTAACAAAACACATACCTCACTTGCTAACCCAAACTTAGGAGGTAGAATGACCTTTAAATACACCTTTATTACCTTTATTTTCACTTTAATTGGCTTGGATGGATGGAGGACTAAAGGGAGAGTGAGGGAGGAGGAGCATTACCTGGAGGGGCGGGGTTTGAAGGTATAAGGAACAATGTGATTGGTCTAACAGGATATCCACACTTCAAAGTCCGCCCCTGCCAGTTTCTAATCTTTTGAGCTTTTTGATCAGAAAGCTGCAAATGTACCTAGATTAGCACAGAAATTGCCCCCCCAAAAAATTGACAAGGAACAGAATTAAAACACTATATACACAGTTTAGTAGCGAAAAAGTGGATTTAGTGTTTAAATCCAGGTTAAAGTTAATAATATTACCTAAGTTTTAGTGAAAAAGTACTGCAATTTAACTGAGATGGGGGGGGCGTAAAGGCCACAACCTTTAGTTCTTAATAGTTCCTAATAGAAACGATCAGGGTTGATGATGGCGGTAAATAAATGAGAGAGTGAATGAGACTTTGTTATTTTGTCAGCCCTGTTACTTTGCGTCATCTGTGTTTCGAATTTTGAAGTTTAATATATTTCTGAAGTAAATATAGACGACAAACGATGTTATTGAAACTAATTTTAAAGCAGATTTTAAACCACAAAAACTATTCTAAATGTGCAATATTGTTAAAAATCATGAGAAGAAATAAATAAACAGCAGAATAAAAACACTTAAATACTGAGTTTGCATCTGTAATGAGGCTTAGAAGTTATTAATTCAACCTTTTTATGGCTGAAATCTGATCATGAAGCCAAAAAATAACCAAAAACTTCCCAGTAGTGCAAAAAAATTGACCCCAAAATTATTGTTCCCAGCTTTCATATATACTGAACGATAAGTGGATATAGTGATTATGGCGACAAATAAACCCACAGTAGCTCAGACAGACTGCAGCTCCCTGAAATGTATGAATGAACTAAATGCATCTTAAAAGCAGTTAACATTCTTCCTTCACAGCTTATAGTTCTCAGAAATGTTATGAACAGTTGATTAGACAAGCATTAAATCAGCTGATGTCCTACTTTGGTAACTTTTGCCAGTGTATAGGCTTAAAAGCTCCTTATTATGTAGATACTTACACACATTTACACAAGAAAACTGATTTCACATTTATTATGGACATTTTGTGAAATCCCCTCTTCTGTTCTGGTCGACTGTAAAAACTCATATGCGGGACAAAATATACAGACAAGATGTTTTCTAAAGCAAATAAAATGTTGGATATATGATGAAAACCTAAGTACCTAAAGATGCATTATGTAACCTTTCTGGTGGAGGGTAATGTCACATGCTTGTTTCCGTGGAGATGTCATTCTGCAGTATGGCATTACCTCCATGAAGACAAGCTCTCGACGTCACCAGAACAAATGTGTGAATCCAGCAGCTTCATGTTATTTTATTTAGCAGTAAAACAGCTGTAATAAAAAAAAAAAAAAAAATTAAAGAAAAAAAAAAACAAAAAAACCAAAAAAACAACAAGCATTCATACATTACTTATATATTTATTTATTTTTATTTTATTTTTCTTTATTTTTCTTTCTTTATTTTTTATATTTTATATTTGAGTCAATATATATTTATTCCGTTCATTTATTCTATTCTGCAGCGTTTAACAGCAGAAAGAGCCACACCGGCCCATTTCAAACCAAATGAAAGTCAGAAAGTCATATGTTTTTTACAAGTAACAAGACAAAGTGATTAATCGATTCATTTAAAAGAAGTAAGTTGACTTTTTGGAACAATAATAATACATTACAAAGAATATGTAACATTTTGTATTTATGTAGATGTATGTGAAGTGATTTTAGGGGTCTGGGAGGGGTCTGAGAGCAGATTATACGCAATTTCCTGCATTTTGGTAGAGTTTATGTGTAATATTTACGCTACAAAATGATCATTATTCTTTCCAATTTTATGCATGAGATTTGCTCAGACGAATAATTAAAAAAAAGTACATAAAATAAAAAAAAATCTCTAAAATTAATACTCTTTGGTGTGCTACAAACACTGTCAAACACAAACGTATTATAATAAAGTATATATCTCCAAAATCAGTCTCATTTATGCATGGGATTTACGCGGACAAATAGTAAAAAAAAAAAAAAACTAAAAAAAAAAAAATATATATATATATAAAATGAATACTCTTTGGTGTGCTACAAACACTGTCAAACACAAAAAAATGAGGTAAAAGTATAACACAAAAAAAAATGTTTTCAATCAAAGTGCAAAGAGGAGGGGTTGGGGGCTTTAAAGAGCCGCTCGTCTAGTCCCACTGACAAAACTGACGCGACTTCATTCATAATTTACAAAAAGCAAATAATCAGAATGATACGGGGCTTAGTAATTAGTTCATTAATCTATCCCCTTAATCACTCACTTATCAGTCACCACAGTTATCAAACTAAGCCTGAATTACTCTCAATAAACTTTTTTTTCCCTTCCCATTATGAATTAAGTCTTGTTAAGTTGTACCTAATATCTGATCCTTCATTTCAGGCTGCGTACTTCACTGCGACTTTTCCCTACGCGATGCTGCTGATCTTATTGATCCGAGGGGTGACTCTGCCTGGAGCGGTCGACGGCATCATTTACTACCTCTACCCGGATATTTCACGTCTTTCTGATCCTCAGGTGACAACAAACAACTATCCCTTTACTATAGAGTTCAGCCTAAATGCATCAGCACAGTTTAATATCACGTGTGACTCTGTAGGTTTGGATGGACGCCGGGACACAGATCTTCTTCTCCTACGCCATCGGGCTCGGGTTCCTAACGTCACTCGGAAGTTACAACCAATTCAAAAATGACTGTTACAAGTGAGTACAGTGGTCCCTCGTTTATCGTGGGGTTACGCTCTAAAAATAACCCCAATAGACAAAATCAGTGAAGTAGCTTTATTTTTTACAATTCTATATGTTTTGCGGCTGTAAAACCCCTCACCACTTATTTTTAAACACTTTTCTCAGACAGGCATTAACATTTTCTCACATTTCTCACATTGGGTGCATACTGGGGACAGTGATAACAGGAGTTTATCGGCAATATGGCGTCTTGAAAATAAGCTCAAACATGCACAAATCTGTCCAAATATAACTTTGAGGGGGTAAATGAGAAGGAACAACTACAACATGATTAAAAAGCTCTGAAAAGTCCATTCTGCTTTAATGTGTTAATGAGTTACATCTGATTTTTTTCCCCTTTCACATTTTTTTCCAGGGACTGTTTCTACCTGTGTCTTCTAAACAGCGGCACCAGTATCGTGGCGGGTTTTTGCCATTTTTCTCCGTTTTGGGATTTATGACTTATGAAACTGGGCTGGACATAGCAGAAGTGGCAGAATCAGGTGAGTACTTCCAGTCTTATTACTGTGTTATAGTCTTGAACTTGTGCCAAGTCTGGTGTCATATGTTCTAATCCCATGTTACTTTTGATGTGGCGTTTCAGTTCGGGATCAGTGAACCATGAAAGGAAAATATTTTAATTGGCTGGTCTAGATGTTGGAAATATGGACATTTTAGGTGGTCTTCAGGTTTCTTCTGATCATGGGGTCTTTTGTAGGTTATAGGAGCGATGGGGAAAACCAGATTCTGGCTGCAAAGGTTCCTTGGTAAATTGACAACTATATCGGGGGACGATAACAGCAGCTGTGGTACATAGGAATGACACAATAATATGTCAACTTATCTTTCAATATATGGAATCAATATTTTTTTCTTCACAAAATTGTGTTGTAATAATAAGATTTTAGCTGTACAGTGTTGAATAAGTCACTTCTATGGCTAATTATTGGTTCATTTCGCTATTTACTTTCCTTCTGCTCATGTCTCTTCATGCAACAGTCTATTTTAACATGTTTTTTTGGGATTAGCTTGTTTTATTTTAATTGTATTAGTGGCATAAATTTGTTTCAGTATTAAAATCTGTCAACTGGACAAAAATGCAGGAGTGAAGACGTTTGGCTGCTCATCCAAGCCGCTTGGTCAGATTACTGCTGGACACTGAGTTATATCTGTCTGAAGGGAGGAGCTAGCTACACTGAAAATCAAAACTCCTGTTGTTTACGGTGTCTGTTTGTAGGCTAGGTTTAATTCACCAAATGTAAAGTACCCACCCGACGAAGAGTGTAGCCGCCTTCGTGCTGAAATGGGACACAGAGGGTACTTCAACCACTGTGCGCTTGTGGAGAATTTGGCCCTGGTGAATAAGTGCGTATTCTCCCCCCTCAGATGGATCAACCCCGCCATCTACTTGTCACTTCCTAAAGACAAAAGAATATTCTTAATAAGACAAATATTAAACATTACGATAGCTACACTAATAAACAAGTGTAAGTGATAATTCCACTAACTGTTTGGTCAGTTACACAGAGATTAAACCCAAATGAACAGAACTTCACTGAGGTTGAATCACCTCGTACAGATCTTTACTCACATTTTAACAGTTTCATGTCGCACTGTTGTAGGTGACGAACATCACTACTTAAATTTGAACATGTATTGCGTAGCGTACTCCATTTTCGTCTCTTTTTTGCGTAGGCGCGGTGCATGATGGGATATAGCAGTGCACAAACGCAAGCTTCAGCTACGGTCGATCTCCATGGAAACGCTGGGCACATTTTCGGCCGCATTCGTCGTGTGCATGAAATTGGACGGCACTTGTCGCGCCAGAAGTTACGTAAGCCCTTAAATGCACTGTGTTCGAACGGCGCATTTAAGGGCGCTTCAGCGATTTGGGACATGGCCTAAGTGTGCACTGTGCCCGAGTCCTACTTAGCATAGTCATTCAAGCCACTAATGAGTGATTTCACACCTATTAGCAGCCTGGCTAGCCCTACTGTTATCAGAAACTGTAGACATGAGTCGATGGAGCCAGAAGTGCGGTCCATGCTCACTTCCTGTTTGGCTAGCAGGTTAGCTATGTTCATTTATATAAACAGTCGGAGACATTGCCAAATTTAGGTCTTCACGATACACAGGCCTCCCCATCGAGGTCAGCGATCAGCACTGGGACGAGGTTGGACTTGGTGTAGTCTTGGTTTTTAATCCTCATCCTTATGGTATTTCTGATGTGATTTAGTGTAAAGAATTGGGCCCCTGATCTGTGTTGTACATGCAGTAAAGCCTAACCTCGAAAAGTGTTATATAAAATGATGTTATTGGGTTGCTGTGTGGCCTGAGAAGGGACCATCTGCTTTTGGCACCGAGCCCAAACACTGGCAGATAGAAGGGAGCAGTCATGCCTCGCACAGCAGTGTTGTTTTTTGTACTCCATACATTCAGTCACATGGACAGATGTAAGCCCCTTATAGAGCCTATATTAGTTCCAGCGACCCGGCAGTACAGTACAAAAAAAAAGTTCAAATTAAGTCAAAAGTTAAGTAAAAAAAAACTTAAAATGTCCTAATTTGCATCCTACTATTTGTGAATGTGGTAGAAACATAGACTGTTTATATAAATGGACAAAGCTAACATGCTAGCTGCTGCGTTGCAAACAGGAAGTGAGTGTGGCCCTGTCTTAATTTGACGGTTGCGCACTTCATCGGCTGCATTTGAAGAGCCCTCACTTCTCGCGCGACAAGGTCTGTCCCATTTCATGCACCTCACAAATGCGGCCGACAAATGTGCCCAGCGTTTCCAGCGGCCGTGCATCCGAGCAGACTTTGCGCACTACTATATCCCATCATGCACTGCGAGTGACCTCTTCTACGGGAGAAACAAGGTACTCTTTCTTAAAGTCATGTAATACTAGCTACAATTGGGGAAAAAAAAAATCACCTGGAATGTTATATTTGCCTATTGATATTCAAAGAGAAAGATTAATTCCTTAGTTAATTCAAACTAAACTGAAATAGACGTCTTCTATGAAATAATAAAGAATTAAAAATAAAACTGTGATTATTTTAGTGTCCATTTTAAACGTTTAGCTCATGAGTCAGCGCCAGTCCAGGTTGCTAGGCGACGAAATGTAAGCTACGTAATATAAGTGCACAGACGGCGGTTGACATACGCTCCGGGGTGTAGACCTGTCCCATTTCTGCACGGCTGGGCCCTTTGAACTGTACTTGTAAGTTTACAACTGCCAGATTAAGGCCTCAATGGTTGCACTTCAGTTTCAGTGTTAGCAATTGGTTTGATTGCTTCCTGCTCCCAGATTGGCTGTTTGGTTGCTAGGATACTTGTGGTCAGAATTCCAAATATGGAAATTGACTCCAGCTATTTTTTACTAGACTATTGAAAAACACACGAGGGAGGCTTTTCTGCTATGGTGTTATAGCTCAGGTTTGAACATCTAACTCAAATACATCACAAAAAGGTTGAAATTAATCTCATATAGATCACGGTAACACATTTTGAAGCATGATATATTGCTACAGAGAAATATCGCGATAAAAGATCATATTGAAACTGCTTTATGTCATTAATTAAGATTGAAATAATGCAAGATAACCTCAGTAAACCATCTTAAATAAAGACTGTTTCATAACTAATAAACTAATAGACTGTTTCCTTAAAAGACATGAGCTGCAACAAATAAACAGCAGAACGTACCAAAAATTTAGCCATAAAAGGGACGTATTATTCACCCCTCCACAGCGCAAATCTTATCATATTACAACAAAAGTAACCCAAATCTCCCCACTTTTGTAAAGAAAAAGTACTCACCTTAAATACTGAGGCCCAAAATATATTGTTCCAGCTTTTCTTATATTGAAATTTGATATAGTAATTTTCATGAAAGGCCTAATTCAAAATTTGTATTCATTTAGTCTTTATTTGTGTGTTTTTATTAACTTGAAAATACACAAGCACAAAACAGCCATGTTGAAGCCGCTGTGTTGTGTGTCGCCCGTGCACAGGCCCCGGTTTGGCGTTCATCGTTTACCCCCTCGTGCGGTGGCCATGATGCCGATGCCTCAGGTCTGGTCCGTGTGCTTCTTCCTCATGATCATCCTCCTCAGCCTCGACAGTCAGGTACAGTCACTGAGCGGGTACATCTGTTAGCATCAAGCAAGAATACAGCTAACAGGATACAGTGCGACATTAGCCAGCTAGCAATGTTCTGGTGTGTACGCTCCAGTGGTGGACCGCAACAAAGTGAAAGTATTAAAGTGCTGTACTTAGTAAAAATTATTTACTTGAGTACATTTTTCAGTGGATACTTTTTACTTTTACATTTGACAGCAGTATCTGTACGTTATACTCCACTACATTTTTAAACAGGATTGAAAAGTTGAACTATTTTTTATTATTGTCTGAGACCTGCTGAAAAGGCTGAGGGTTTATTTTTAACACATTCATAATTTGAGAAAAAAAAAAAAAAAGAAATAGGTAGAAAAAACTATTGATTCAATTGTTTCTGTTGAACCAAATTCAGCACAAATCTTTATCAAAATCACTAAATTTGAAGCTTTATTAGACTAGAATACTTTTACTTTTTACACTTTAAGTACATTTTTAAACAGCTTTAATACTTTAACTTAAATTTTAAGATTTTTTTCACATGATAGTTTTACTTTTATGTAAAACTATCACTTAAGTTAGAGTTTTTTTTTGCTCCATCATTTGTACTTTTTAACAAAATTGTGTACTTCTTCCACCACTGGTATTCTCTTTTAGTGTAATTTATAGTCAGATGAGATAATATACAAAAGCGAAAAGTGCTTAAAATAAGATAAACATATGACCACATGTAATACATATAAAAAATATGTCTAAAATTCAGGTTAGTAAATAGTGAAAGATAAAAAAATTAGATCTGGTCGTATAGTGTTGGTTAACTCAAGTCAGATTTATTAATAAAGCACATTTAAAAACAACTAAAGGCAATAAAAAGTGAAATACAATAAAAAACAAAACATGCAAAAAACACATAGAACACAACAAACACAAGACAATACAAGTGTCCTGATCAGCTTATGGTAAAACCCAGTGCAAACAAATCAGTTTTTTGACAAAGATGTAAAAATATTTAGAGATTGGGCTCTTCTAATACCCCGAGGGAGAGACTGTTCCAGAGTCGGATCAGCTACAGCAAAAGCCCGATCTCCTCGAGTCTTAACCTTTGACTTTAGAACATCCACAATTATCTGGTGCTGTTCTCAAAGTTCTACTGGGAAAATGGACAGACAGAAACTCAGAGAGAGACAGGGAGGAGCCGACCCATGGAGACATTAAAAAACCATCATCAGAATCTTAAAGTTGAAGCTGAAGCTGACAGGGAGACAGTGCAGAGAGGCCAACACAGGAGAAATAGCAATAATCATGAAAAGTTTTAGAGGGACGATGTTAAGATTTACTGACATTTACGATCCCAAATACTTACCGTAATCAAAAAACTCTACCTCTCCCTGTGTCATCTCAGTTTGTTGGCTTGGAGTGTCTCATGACCTCACTGGTGGACCTGTTTCCGGTTTATTTACGCCAAGGCTTCAGACGAGAGCTCCTGCTGCTGCTGATCTGTTCCGTCTGCTGTTTACTGGGACTATCTTTGGTCACAGAGGTAAGAATTTCGTCCTTAAGACCTACAAGCGTCTTTACATTGAACTCAAATTTGGGATAATCTTAGTTTCAAATTGAACCTGGTCAGTAGCATCCAGGCAAGTGTCTTGGTTTTACTTGGGACGCAAAAACAGCACACAAATGGTAAACAGGAATGGGACAATAATATCGTTTATCATGGTAAAAATAGTTGACAATTATCATTCGTGGGACATTTTATATAATCGTCATTATGTCACCTGAATGTGCCGAAAAAAATGCGACGTTTATTGCCCCGGGCCCCCAAATTCTCAATCGATGGCTCTGCTCATCCATAATAATCTCTGTTAACGTTATAATTATTCATAGCCGTAACAACTTGAATCATTATCGTGATTATAATAGTTAATCGCAATTATTTTTACCATGATAATCGTCACAGAAAATTTCAATATTATTCAATAAAATAAAACAATGGGAAAACAAACAAACATGCAAATAAAAGGTCAATTAAAGCCATAGTATGAAACTTATTTTTCTTCGGCAAAAAAATTACTCAAATAAAGGCAACATGGATGTACTAAAAAAACATGTGTCCTTACTGTGACGGGGCTCGCATCTCCACGAACCTGACTCTTTATTTGACCTGCTGGTTTCTATGTAAAATTAAATCAGGTAAATGTGGTAAGCATCAGGCTGTGGCGGGGTCTCGAGGTGCAGGTAGATGTCGGGCTGGTTAGTAACCGGGCAGGTAGACAGGCTTTGAGCAAACAAAAATAAATACACGACAGAGTAAGAAATCTATATCAGTATCTTGCAGAAATGAACAACACTTGTGTGAAATACTTGTACTTTTTACTCTTTAAGTGCATTTTTATACTTTTTAAATACTTTCACTGAAGTCAGTTTTTTTCTTGTGATACTTTCTACCCCTGTATCGGTACTTTTACTTAAGTAACCAAACTGAGTACTTCATCCACCACTCCCTCTTAGTCAGACTGTGTTAAAACAAAGCTTGGATAAAAGTCTAACTCGAGTAACAGAGCTTCAATTCAGATTTAGCAGTGCCTCTGGTTAGCGTCACCTCTCCGCAGAATATTGATGACGTCAGCTGCAAAATATCAGTACTTATGGGTCTATTTGAAGTGACTCATGTCTGATTTTTCCAGGGCGGCATGTACCTGCTTCAGCTGCTGGACCACCATGTTTGCAGTGGAACCACTCTGCTGCTGTTGTCATTCTGCCAGGCTGTGAGCATCGGCTGGGTCTACGGTGAGTCCAGGAGACGCCAAAGAAAACCTGAAAACCCTACACTACCGTGACTCGATCCTGGTTAAATAAAGGTTTGATTTAGTCTGGTGTTATTGTCTGGGATCTTCCGCAATATGACGTTTAACAAATCTATTAAAAACATGCATTCTAAGAGTGTTCGGAGCAGGGATGGGACAATAAACACTAAAATCGTTTAAAATAATTGTTCGTGGGACGTTTTATATAATCGTGATAATCGCCAACGAAGATAATCGCCATTGTATCATCAAAAATGGTCTAATTGGACACACTTCCTATTAATTTGCATTAGAGGGGGGCCCATGTGAGACTTCTTGCCCAGGGCCCCCAAATTTGAGTTGACGCCCCTGCTCATCCAGAATATTCTCCGTTAGATTGTAGCTTTTTTCACTGATGACAAAGTACAACACTATAACTTATATATATATATGATTCAAATTATAATTATTCATATCCAGAACATTTTAAACTGTCAGCAAGTTTAATAATTATCGTGATATAATCGTTAATCACAATTATTTTGGCCATGGTACTAAATTTCAGTATCGTCCTATTCCTAGTTCGGACTTGCCTCTCCACAGACTCGCAGTGGAGAACTATTAACCAGAAAAGCTACATAGTGCAGCTTTAAATAATGAAAATGGACAGCCAGGGTCTATGTAATAATATGTTCTTCTTAAGTTTACACGATGTTTTAGATGTAATAAGGGCACCTGGTTACGCAGAATAAATACATGTGTAACTTTTCTCTTTCGTTCACAGGTGCGGATCGTTTCTATGACGACATCTCAGACATGATTGGATATCGTCCAAACATACTCATGAAATACTGCTGGAAATATGTCACGCCGCTTGTAATCTTTGTAAGTATTTCATTTACTCTGTGTTTATGTAACTTACTGCATTTCGAGTATTAACAACATCGAGTTTTGTATTGCAAATAAGTCAAAGTAAAGTAGTGATGAAGTAAAAGTAGTAAACTGCTGTACTTAAGTAGTTTTTTAAGGTATCTGTATGTTACTTAAGTGCATTTCGCAGTGGATACTTTTTTGAGAGCAGTATCTGTACTTTCTACTCCACTACATTTTGAACATGACTTAAAAGTAAAAAGTACTTTTCATATGACACTGATTTGTAATGCACCTGTCGATCAAAATATGCATCATTTTAATCTCTATCACTACATTTAACACTATAACAAATGAATGACAATATAAAAAAATCTAAATATCTGTGGAATACTTTTACCTTTTAAATGGGTAATACTTGTACTTAAATAGATCTTTTCATGTTATACTTTTACTTGAGTAACCTTTTGCCTCTGTATCTGTACTTTTATTTAACACAATTTTGCATAATATGTGGTCTTTAATGTTAATTACGTGCTTGTTAGCATTTATGAAGCACCTCCCATTCGGATTGTAAGACGCTGTTGTGTTTCAGGGGACGTTCGTGTTCTCCATTGTGAGGTACAGTCCTCTGAAGTTCAGCAACTCGTATGTTTACCCACTGTGGGCCAACATCCTGGGCTGGTTCATCGCCACCGTGTCTCTCTCCTTGATCCCACTGTTCATCATCTACCAGCTCGTCCAGGGAAAGGGCCCTCTCAAACAGGTGAGCAGCAGGCAGCAGTGTGGGTCCAGCGCTGTTTCCCTTCATTTCTGCCTGTTTGAAGCGTGTTTGAAGTCACGGTGTCCTTTAGTACGCCCTACTGGTCACTCAGCAGACTCACACTCACATATATGATAACACCGTGATAAAACCATAATAAAACCATAATAAAAGCATGATAAAAGCATGATCTAAAACCTTGATAAAACCATTATAAAACCGTAATAAAAGCATGATAAAACCATGATAGAACATAATAAAACCATGATAAAACCATAAAACCATAATAAAGCATGATAAAAACCATGATAAAACCATAATAAAAACATGATAAAACCATGATAAAACCTTAATAAAACCATGATAAAACATTGATAAAACCTTGATAAAACATAAAAACCATGATAAAACCATGATACCATTATAAAGCCATGATAAAACTGTATTAAAACCTTGAAAAAAAAAACAAACATTAAAAAACCTTCATAAAACCTTGAAAAAAAAACATTTTAAAAAAAAAAGATAAAACCTTGAAAAAAACATGATAAAACCATATAAAAAAAAAAAAACAAAACTAAAATAAAACAAAAAAAAACTTGATAAAACCTTGATACAACCATATAATAAAAACCTTGATAAAACCTTGATAAAAGTTTTCCTAATGTGATGATGACTCTCAGATGGAGGCAAGAGCCAGATTTCCTTACTGATAAAATTGCACTTTGCTATGAAATATCTAAAAGGTAAATTCACAAATGTTTACCATTAATCACTAGACCCATTACCTTCTTGTATTACAACAAAAAAATTAATTTATGCATTTGATATTATTTGGCAATAGAATGTTACAATGTCAATGTCAATGCCAGCAGTTCAGTTACTTTACCGATAACATTCCTCAAAATAAAACCAACTCTATGGAGACAAGCCGATAACTCTGGAACACTGGCAATTAAAAATAATATATTATAGTTTCATTTGTACAATCCAAAGCTCTCAAACGTCCTCATTATCATAGCCGTCATCGTTTTGGCTACTTAAAGCACAGATTTGGAGGACACAGTTACCCATATAGTTGCCAAATAGTAGTTTTATGTCATTTCAAATAGAAAAAATGACAATTCTTCAAACAGGCCCATTCCTTCTCACCTGCAACAGTTATTATGGAAAGTATTTTACATGTATGGTCAGCTTTACTCTCTTTCCCCATTCATAAAGTCGTGCACTAGCTGAATAGGGGCTGTGTATAAACGGGTCGTGTGGGTTTTACTTGGCAGTAAATAGATTTCTTCTCCTTATTTAACCTTCTCCTTTTGCTATTCCACACCACCAGCACGCTATCTCCTCCTCCTGTCTGCAGAAATATACATGTGTCTTGTTTTGTTTTGAATCCGAGATATGTTCCTTACTCACTCGTCTCAAGTATTTTTTGTTTCTCTTCTCCCCTCAGCGGTATCTGAAACTTTGCCAGCCCTCAGACGATTTCAGCTCGAATCAAAAATGGCCAGTTACCAAACCAGATCCGAGTGAACTCAAACAGCTGACGACTAACAGACAGCTCGCAGCATGAAGGACTTTAAGAAACGCCAAGATAAGAAATGGTGTTGAAATTAGATGCATTATGATTTAGTATTAAGTATATAGTGTTTTTAAAGATCACAAGTGGCCTGGTTTCACAAAACGATCGTGAGCCTTTTCAAATGTAGGGGACTCGCTTGTTAACATTCTGTCAAACTTTTTTTTTTCATTACTATATGTCTTATGTTGTTGTGCAGTAAATTACTTTTTAAGAGGGGGTATTGTGCCAAATTTACTTTTTGTTTTAAGCTTTCTACCAAGTTCTAACGTTCCGTCATCAAAAATCATGCCTTAACTGGTTTTACATGTCATTCATTACCTATTTGGACCCTCCTTACAGTAATGGTCTACAAATAACCTGAAATAGTATCCAAGTAGCCAGCTTCATTTTTTACAATTATTATATATGTTTCCTGGCTGTAAAACCCCTCACCACACACTTTATACACTTTTCTCACACAGGCATTAACATGTTCTCATATTTCTCTTGTTTAAACTCTGTCAAAGTTCAAACCTTCGCCGGTGCCTTTGTCGGTGCAGAACGTTTCGTCGACATTGTGGGTTTTGTCGGGGAGAAAACTTGCAAACATACAGCACTTCAGAGTCACACCAACATCCAACATTTATGTAAAATTTTGTCTGACACATTCTGTACTGTACAGGAGACATGGAGGAGACTGATGGACAATGGTCTACAGTCCCTCAGCCAATCAGGACGCAGAACACAATGCACGATCATACACTGTAAAAAAAAAAAAAAAAAACAGCAAAATTGCATAAAAAAATCCGCAAAACAGCAAGGCCGCGAAAGGTGAATCGCGAAAGGTGAATCGCGAAAGGTGAATCGCGATATAGTGACGGACAACTGCTGTACAAGGCTCCGCCCACAAGCCTTACATCACCCATGCAACAACTTACAACTTCACAAACCTGCGATGTGCAAAGTGCAGTCGTTCCATTAGCGGGATGCAGCCGACTGTGTTGTGATGTCGCTCTGAAGGGCAAGTGACTCATAGTATCAAAAATGAAGCTGTTAATGTTAACATGTTTTGGAGCGAATATATTTTTTTCAGAACAATAAAAGATAATATGGTGATAAATATGTTCTGTTATAATAATAATACTCCATAGAAGTGTAATACCTCCTCTTTAATCCTATAGCGTCGGAAGTAATTGCTGCCGATAGACTTGCGGTTGTGGACTTTCCATTACCGTAACTCCGCAACCAATTGTGCTTCAAGTAAATTCAAACGGCGTCTGATGACGGCGATAGAATCCGACGCTGTAGGGTTAAGGCTGGTTTAGTTTAGTTTGTTTTTTGTACTAAAAATGACAGTGAAATACATTGATATTTCATTATTTTAACTGTTGTGCTGTTACTGCTGATTACAAGCCTAAATGTGCATTCTGACGCTGTGTCCCTGGGCAACGCACTTCACCCACGATGTTCACTCCTGTCAGTAAGTGGCTGGTTGGTTACATCCAGACTGGTTTGTTCTGACCCTCAAATTAAAGAAGCATAATAAATATAAGGACCTTTTTTTTTTTATTTATTTTAAGTGAAATATAGTCACCAAATGTAATTAGTCATTTTTTGTCTTTTTGATTTCGATTTGTAATATTTTCAACTCTACATTACAGCATTATGTTCAGTTTTCCACACTTGTGCTAACGTGTTCCACATGGTTACACTTTCATTCATGTATAGTTCACCGAGAGGGGGCGCCACTGAGCGACCACATGTGAAGACGACATTTACAAGAAGAGAAGAGATCGTGTTTTTGAACCTTAGAGTCAGCTCTTTGATAATAAGGCTGTTTTTGACTGTATTATAAACTATACTTCAATAGAATGTCTACATTTACATTTACATAATTTACATAAAAGATATATATTTTGTATCGTACTATTCTGTATTAAACACATTCAACAAATGTATTTTTTTGTTTTTGTTAAATTGCCAGAGATTAAAGGTTCTATATTACGCAAAAAAAGACTCCTGTGAGCTTTAAATCATGTTATAATGCTGTTATGCTTGAATAACCTTGATTAACCTTTTATTATCTATTATTCATCGGTCTGTCTATATCTCTAAAGCTCAAAACGCTCTGTTCCACCTTGTGATGTCATGAAGTGGTAGTTTTCAAGTTACAGCTCCATTTACCTTTAGTTTAGTACAGATTGGCAACTTCAAGGCTGAAATTATCCAAATGATTCTAGTGAAGGTGTGTGGAGTTTAAAAACACAGTGGAGCACTTCCTGTATTACCACATGATGACATCACAAGGTGGAACAGAGTGTCTTCAGTTTGAGAGAAGAACTCAGCCTAAATCTGCAGCATTTTTCTGTGTTAAACATGTGTGAATGAAACAAAACACAACTCCAGGTCTGTTTGTGATGGAAACATTATGACATAGATCAGAAAACAGTGTAATATGGGCCCTTTAAACAGTGTAATATGGGCCCTTTAAACAGTGTAATATGGGCCCTTTAAACAGTGTAATATGGGCCCTTTAAACAGTGTAATATGGGCACTTTAAACAGCTTTAAGGACATTTTGGGGGGTACAATTCAAGGTTCAAACAGGCCAATGGCGAGTTTCAGGGCGAGCTACAGAAAAACATAGGCCAAGGCCGGTTTATACGTTGTTTGTCAGTTTAGTCCTGGTTCAGTCCTGGTTCAGTCCTGGTTCAGTCCTGGTTCAGTTCTGGTTCATTTCTGGTTAATTTCTGGTTCAGTCCTGGTTCAGTCCTGGTTTTGTCCGGGTTCAGGTGAATGAGTACCAGTTTTGATTTGCTGAGGTTGCAAACTGTAAGCACAGGTATAGACAGAAGACTGTTCACTCACAAAGACGTTAGCATATGGTCAATTTAGATCAGTTTTATACAGTACAGTGCATTGATTTACAGGGAACACAGTATGCAGTGTAGTTTCCTCATTCAGTGCTCAATGGATTAACACAATTTACATTGGATAAACATACAAAAATGAAAAATAAAAGATAAACAACACCTACATCCATTTCACAAGCACAAATACCAAAAAGTAGCGTGAACGTCATACAAAAAAATATAAACTCAATTTAAATAATTGACAAATCAATGAATAAACACATTTTTACACATGTATTTGAAGTGAATAATAGAATAATAGTAACCATAGACTGTATAAAGAAATGCTCCCGATTTGTTTATTAATGTTCATACACAGAATTGAGCTCTTGTTTCTAATTGTTAACCATAGATTACGTTATAGATTATGATTATGCATTTTAGGACATCCTAGCTCTATTTTCTTTTACAGGAGGCCCAAAAGTCACTGACACTTTTAAATCTTCAGCAGCTCCTATAATTTTTAAGTTATACTCACCAAATTTTAGCAGTAGGTAAACTGAACCTTCAGAGATTTTTAGAAATATATACGGTTATAATTGTTCACTTACACTTGAACTTATCACTACTTAAACTAGGGCAATGCTTCTCAGTTATTTTCTGTTGTGCCCCCCCTATGACAAAGAAAAACTTTCGCGCCCCCCCTACTCTCCGCCGCAACTATAATAGTACAATTTGTCTTTAAAACTGTTGTAAGTATTATATAACAACAAAACAAAAAAAACAAAAAAAAAAATAAATATAGATCAACTTACAACAAAAAATGACTTCCAGTGCTCGCTGGTTTACTGAAGTGACATTAACAAAGCAGATGATTCTTGGCAAAAGATTCGTCATCTTCGAGGGACAGAGACAGATTAATGACGGTAAAATATCTAAAGAGCCTCGTGCCTCTGCTGTGAGATGCTGTTTGAATTTACATGAAGCACAATTGGTTGCAGAGTTACGTTAATGGAAAGTCCACAACCATGAGTCTATCGGCGATGACAGCATCCGACGCCTCTCCTCTTGCGGGATTTGTTCTCTCTGTTCACTCCTGCTCTTTACTGTGTACGCGCGCAAGTCCTCTGTGTGAGAGCACGTTCACAGTATTAATTCTATGGCCTAGAGCTAATACTCACACTCTAACAGTGAGAGCGCAACTGCCACCTAATGTAGGGGATGTGCAATTACACTTTATTCTAGTACGGCAAAAGAAAAGCATGTTCCCCGGGGTCATTCGCTCCCCCCTTGGCATCTCACTGCGCCCCCCCAGGGGGGCGGGCCCCACTATTTGAGAAGCACTGAACTAGGGGAAGTGAAAATTATCTAATTTTTAACAATGTTTATTAAGTGTCCACCACTTTGGCCTTGGCACTGAATAGGCTGATCCAACACACTTTGCATAATATTTGAAAGTATTTCCAGGCTTATGGCTCTTATTTGATCCTCGATATTACGTTTTAAGTCGTTTATTTTCTGAGATTTATTCACAAACACCTTTTCTTTAAGATAGACCCACAGGAAGAAATCAGGACTAGTCAGGTCTGTGGAGGTCACATACTGCCCCCTGTCTTTGAAAAATACGTATTATTCTTTAATGGCATTTACACTTGGGGCATCTCTGGTATTAAAATTCACAAACCCAGTGGTAACACCACTGGGTTTGTGAATTTGACCCATGTGACTCAAAGTACCACTGTATAAATGAGGGTTCGCTCCTCTGTGATATATTTGCTCATATTAATGTGGGAAGGATCGTTCTAAATGCTCTGAAAAAATAAAATAAAAATATTTAGAAACAAAAGAATAATGATTTTTTTTTTCAACTGTCAGTGACTTTTGGGCCACGCTGTACTTTCTGCTGTTTGGTTGGTGTCAGTGAGCGAAGGGGCACCCTCTATGTACCATGCGTAGGCCTACAATCTTGACCTGACCCCGCCCACTTTTGCCTCTGAATACTCTAACTGCACTTTCTTCATTATGGCACTTCTGTTTAAGTGAAAATCCCATTCAATTCAATGTTATAATGTAGGACGATTTGTGTAAAACGCTCAATGTTCATGTAACCAACAAGTCAACACTACACGATTCTCTGGAGGCTTCAAAACGGCTCTGTAATCCCTATAGAACTGATTTGCTGTCACGATCGGGAGCCTCATGTCAAATAATACAACCCGAATGACGATGGCTGTGCCCATGGCAACTCCCGGCTTAAGGTGAATAGCAGATTTAGTTTTTGTGGTAGTTTCTCTGAAGAACTGTGGCTCCCTTGGCGACAACATCCCCATTTTGGAGCGTGCGGGTGATGGGGTCCAGCACAGGGTTAATTCTGAGGAAAATGTATTTAGGGCAAAGGGCAACACAGCTGAAATTGAAAGAGGCAAATTTTCTCACTATTCAAAGTATTTCATTAAAACCACAGGCTCAGAACACAACACTGCTTTTGTCCCTTTTGTTACCGTTTCTTGTAAATAACCTCACTTTTCATAATCACTGAATAAGTTCATGTTGATGGTCCACACACATTCTATCTATCTATCTATCTATCTATCTATCTATCTATCTATCTATCTATGACTCCTATTGGCTGAGCCGTTTGTGCTGCTCATCAGTGCCTCAGGGTTTCAGTATAGACTGTATATATAAATGGACATAGCTAACCTGCTAGCTGCTGCGTTCCAAATAGGTGATCATGGGCACACTTTACATTGGAAAACTGTCGCTCCTCTCCTGCTGTCAAAATGGTCATTTTGGTCTTAAAAAGTCCGTATTAACCGGCTCTACATGATCCTGGCATTTTTATTTTGCTATTTTGTCCCGAAATCAAGATATGGGCATTAATAACAGACAAATCAGGCACCTTCTCTTCCCAAGTTCACCCCGGCTATCGTTAGCAACAGGTTTGAATGATCAAATTTGCCGCTATAACTGCTCTAGCCTCGATGAGCTTCATTTGACTGGAGCTGAACGCTGTGGGTGACGTAACACCCACTCAGTCCACTTCTTTAAACAATCTATGGGTTTCACTCAGAGTCCACAGAGCTTTAAACAACACATGTACCTTAAGTTTCTCAGTTTGCATTTGTTTGTTTTATCTACTCAGAAGTTACTCCACACCTTTGAGTAAGTTCATCTGAATTCTTCTGGACGTGCACATATTGTTAACCTGCCAAGATATTAGCGACACACTGCAGTGTTTTTGTGAAAGTGGGCACATCGGCTGTCCTGGGCTCACCCTTGCCCAACGACAGGGGGGATTATGCAAAACCAACCCGGACCAGGCCAACTAGACACAGGCCATTCATGTAAAAGTACACACACTTCAAAGCTATTGTGCTGTCCTTTTGTGAGAGCATTCTTTGACCAAACCCTGCTCTCTCCGTTACCTCTGTACGGAAACTAGACAACAGCTGGGTTCAGGGGACAACGTCTGAACTCGCAAAAAGAGCATGGCCTCTTTAACTTTTGTTTTCCAGATTGGACAATAGTAGATAAATGGGAATCCAATGGGAAAACACCATTTGTCTCATAGTTATGGGGTTTGCATGATAAAATCTTAACATAAAATGTGTTTTTATTTCCATTTCTAAGATCAGGACTAGTTGGAATAGAAATTAGTTTGGTGAGATTCAGGCCATTGCACAGGCCTGTCAAAGTTTCAGACTCTTTCTCCAGCCAGTTAATATTTATATGTTTGTTTTTAAAGCTCTCAGAGGTGTTGCTCCTTCCTGTTTGACCGGTCTCCTGTCTGTCCACAGCTCAAATGGGACATTAAGGCCAAGCAAGTCCCTAGAGCCAGGCTCAAACACTGGGGTGATGAGGCTTTCTCTATCGCTGGCCCCAGACTTTCAACAAACTGACTCCTGATTTGCCGCTATCATAGACTTTGACCTGTTTAAATCCAGGCTCAGGACTTATTTATTCTTTATTCAGACTGGATTTTAACACTGAGTAATGCAATGATACTTGTGTTGGTTTTATTGGAAAGCACTTTGGTCACCTTGAGAGTTAAAAGGGCTCTATAAATAAAGCTGGAATGATTGATATGGCCCATTATTAGTGTTAGGTCTCAAGTTCATTTCATTTGTTAGTATTTGTTAGTATGTTTAGTGTGTGGCTGTGGCTTAATTCATGTAACCCTGGCTGTGTGAGCCCTCGCTGGTGATTGGACGACTGTTTTCCTGCCTGGCCAATCCTGTGGCTCACCTGCATCCGCCTACCTCTACTTAAGGAGGTTAGCATCGGGGCTGCTGACCTGCGTGGCCGGTCTGCCATTCTGTATGTGTCTCAGTTCATCCATTAGTCACTTGTTTGTCCCTGTGTCTAACTTTAGCCGTGTTCCTTTCGCCGTGTCCCAATTTCGACAGCTGTATTTTGCACCTGAACTGCAAGGCAAATGTGCTTTGTGTTTCCATGGAGATCAGCTGTGAACGAAGGGTACATCCGAGCAAACCTCACACTCTTCTGTTTCCCATCATGCACCATGCATCACTTCGGAAAATGGAGTCTGCAGCCGCTGTGGAATACACTTTTTTTTTTTTTTTTTTTTTTTACAATATTTTCCAACTTTTTGTTTTTTACTTTTCTTCACAAATTACTGATGTAAAATTATAATAAATATTTACCACAGCTGCCATCTCACCAAACCAAGTACGGTAGTTAGAAAAATATAGCTGTCGGTGTGTCCTTGATGTTTATGTTTGAAGTACTGTTTGAGTTAAAATTGTACTCTCCGTGGCGTAGGCCTGTCCCATTTCGGCACAGCCTTTGCGGTCCACGGAGGAGCACTCTTCGCCGGCCAGGCCTTTCAATGGACACAGCTTTAATGTGTGAGACACTAGTTTAGTTTTGTTTTTGTGTCTTTATTTTTTTCACTTGTTTCCGTTTGTAGGTTGTGTGACTTGTGTTTGTTTTTGTGTTGTGTCCCTTAGTTTTGTCGTTCTTTTTTAATAGGCCACGTGACCAGTTTTCCGAGACAGGAACTTTTTGTTAAACTTGTTATTTTTGGTTTCTTAGTTTAGGTTCTTTTGTTTTATACATTTGCTTAAATATTTTCAATCCCTTTCATTTAGTTTACATTTTACATTCCTGTTTGTTAATTTACTTCTTTATTTTACCAGTTTTCCATCTGTTTTTTGTTACTTCCCTGACCTTAGACAAGCTGGGTCATAACAATCAGGACCTGACTGGATTTTCCAGTTTAGAAAGCATCATGAAGAGATGATGAAGAGCATTTTCAGGTGCTGAAATTGAAGATAAATACCAATACATTGCCAAGTAATGACATCTCTGTATAAACAAACAGGTGGCAGACCTCTACTGGAAACGTTTCATTAATACTCAATCAGATTTGACTTATAAACATAAGTATTGGTTAATCTTTTTGCAGAGTACTTCTGTCCTGAGATGCCTCCTTCAAAACTCATTTACATAACAAATTACTCTTTAGTAAAAACCCATAACACATGCTTCAAAATGTAAGGATAAAGTACATTTTCACTTAAGTGTTCTGCTTCTTTGTACAGGGACGTGTGAGAGCGCGGGAGTCAAACAGCATGAAGTGTCTGGGGAGGTGGAAGTATGGGAATTTGGCCACCAGAATGTAACTGTTGAGTGGATCAGTGGTGGAAGATGGATGTGAAAAATACTTGAAGGTTCTGCAGAGTCAGTTAGGAGAATACTGCGAAGGACAAGATGATCCAAGGGGTTTAGTTCAAGAGTTTTTGTGGTAGTAGCCAAAGTAAAAAAACAAAAAAAGCAAGAAAACATTAGCAGTAATCGTATTTAGACTTTGTAATCGCCCAGATAGGAACCTCTCATCAGTCGACCAACACTAAGGCCAGGACAAGGCATGTAATGTAACAGAGTATGACATTAAACTTTCTATGCATTTATTCAATCATAGATGTTTTTTACGGCTTAACAAAATCCCTTTGAAAAACAAACAAACCATGTATTTTTGTATCTGCTGCTTGCATCTACGTCACCTGCTGGTCTCCGTGGAGAAGTTTAAGTTTAATGCCATACAGTGAAGCGTTTTAGACAAGGGGATAACATCACTGAAAAGGGATATAAATCAAATGCAGTTTATTTTTTTGTTTCTCCACTACAAAACCTTTGGACTCTCCTGTAAATGAAAAGTTTTGACCCACAACATTAGAAGTGGCTGAGTGGTCATGATATGCTAATGCTAGCTTCATTTACTCCAAAATCTCCAAAAACACTCCAAGGAAAAGCAAAAAACAATCGCAATTTAATAACCTGGTAACGAACTTGTATCCACACACATCTGCTCCTGTTTTTAATGTTGTTACTGTTTTTTTGTTTGTTTTTCTGTTTGTATTGTATGAAAAAGAGTCCAAGTGTCTCATTGGGTTCCCCTGCATAAAGAGAAAGAAAGAAAACAGTTTTCGTATTAAAACACAAAGAAATATTTACAAAAACACTGATGTATCCTCGTTTTCTATATTCTGAAATGAACTGATGGAGCCTTTCTCTGAACGGCACGGTTTGGATTACAGAAAAACTCATGAGAACGACCTTTGATTCAGTCATCTCAGGCGTCTGGAAGAGGTGTGGATATAATGACTATAATTAGATGAATGAACCAATATAATTATAAAACACAGCCCTGGGTGTTAGATGAATGTTTATGGGTCTTGTGCTGGAGTTGTTCTCATGTGATCTTCAAAAAAATGTCTCGCCCCAACACAGATATGTTGAGTAATTGGGTCTTTCTGCATCAACTAGCAACAGACTTTCTGTCTGGTTATCTGGTTATCATGCTAGTAGCCGCTGGCTTTACCGTGATGGTGAAACTCCACTCTGGCAAAGTAAGGCAAGGGAAGTGTATTTGTATAACACAACTGGTGCACAAACTAATTCAAAGTACTTTATAGAATAAGAAAGACATTAAAATCACACCACAGACAAATTAAAACATAAATAATCATCATAAAATGAACCTTAAAAGAGAAAAGTGCAGAGTAAAACTCTTTCAGCTGTTTTGAGCCTGGATTTAAACATTGCCAAAGTCGAGGCCTGTCTCACATCTTCAGAAAGACTGTTCCAGGTTTTAGCTGCACAAAACTGAGACACTGATTCCCCATGTTTAGTCCTGGTTTAGTCCCGGTTTAGCCCTAGTTTAGCCCTGGTTTAGCCCTGGTTTAGTCCCGGTTTATTCCTCAGAGTGTGAGATGGTTCATGTGGCTCTAACATGTGGGAGATGTTCTTTGGTGCTGGTTCATGGAGAGACTTGTTCACACAGAGCTGCTTTAATGTCTCTGAGTCACAGGAGCCAGTGACCTGAGCACAGGACTTATGTACTTGTACTTCCTGGTTCTAGTCAGGACCCGAGCAGCAGTGTTCTGGATGTACTGTTCTGTCTTAAGGCTCGTGTGGAGAGGCCAGTGAGCAGGACATTATAGTAATCTAACCCACTGGAGACCCCACTGTGTAAGTCTGGTTTTGACAGTAAACCTCTGATTTTTGCCATGATTTTTAGATGGTAAAAAGCTGCAGATGTTATTGAATATGATATATATATATGACAAATATTTACATAAATTTAAGTGCAAACAAGTCTAAAAAAAAATGATATTAAAGGCACTGTACCTGATTTTTGCAGTGGTACAAAGTTATTCCTCACTTAACTTATGCAGTACGAGCATCCGTTCCGGTAAAGCCAACAATAACTATCATACTAACATGCACTTCCTGATTATTGGTCAGTAAAACACTTTAAACTTAGACGCAGACATTACAGTAACTTATTTTGAACTCAAGAGCTGCCAGAGCATATACATGGCAAATAATGGGACAGGCCCTTAACTTTTTTGGCATATCACTGTTAATTATGGATCCATCACTGACACGAGCGTTCATGACATATGTTCAAATGATTACAGTTAGAATAAATGGTCTGTCCCGCTCAGGGAATAGAAAAATAAAATGTGGAGTTGTAAATATCAAAGCCTTGTCAAACTGTGAGATAAATTATGTAAAGTGTGTGTCTGTGTGAATGAATAACTACATGAGAAAGGTGTGAAATCCTTAAGGGGAAAACAACCGTGAACAAAGAGACAAGACACAACAAGACTGGAACCGATGGTCCCGTTCACAGAGGGCTAATACGAACGGACACTTTTCTAGTCCAATAAGTATGATCGCGTGCCAGTAACAAAATAATACTTGGTTTCTCTGAAGGAATGTTTCGAAATCTACGTTTAGGTCCAAATGCTCTGAGGCTGTCCTGTTTTCCTGTTTTTGTTTGATAAGGTTAGTTTGGGTTAGTGACGTCGGCGTTTGCGTTTATGGCCCTGTGCGGGTTTGGCCTTGTGCTGCATCATTTTCTGCGGTTTGTCTGGCTCATCAGGTCCACTTTTCTGTTGTAACTTTGCTTTGGGGCACAGGAGTGTTTTTTTGGCATTTTAAAGTACATTAAAATGAACTTAAAATAACAAAAAAAAAAAAAAAAAAAAAAAAAACAACAAAAAAAGGGTTTGTATTAAAGGTGCTGTACCTGATTTTTACCGTCTTAAAAATGTGAAAAACAGTTTTGCAGTGGTCCAAATTTATTCCTCACTTACCTTATGCATTCCAAGCATCCTATTTATTCATGGTGATAGTTTAAAAGTGATTTTTACAACAACACCACCTAGTGCGAGTATCAGACACAAAATTAGACGATTATGCTCGCAGCTTGCAGTCTGCATTTAATTATATTGTGAAGAGCTGCTTATAAAATAATACTCAGATACATGGGAAAAATGGGTACAGGACTTTTAAACTCCGGCTGAGTTAAAGATCACCTACTCTGAATCACTAATTTTGTAAGATGTCTGTACAATCCCTCAGTAAAAGCCACACACTGAACAATACCTGTTTGGTGACTACAAACACAGAGGGAAAAGTGAAAGAGGAGCAACAGGTGGAGAAAACCCTTTCTGCTTGAGGATATCTGAAGTGGGCCTTCAATAGATCTGAGAGAGGCAAAAAACGGGACAACAGGGAATCTGAACCTAGAAGGAAAGGTGTAACTATTCCTTGCACAGCGGGTGGGTGGCGACAGTGGCTCAGTGGTCAGAGCGTTGGCCCCCAACATGAAAGTTGGAGGATGAAGTTCTGTCGTTGTGTTCTTAGGCAAGACACTTCACCCACATTGCCTGAATGTATGAAAGTGGTGTGTGCGCGAATGACTGGTGGTGGTTGGAGGTGCTGATGGCGCAAACTGGCAGCCTCAGGGCAGCTGTGGCTACATAGTAGCTTACCATCACCAAGTGTGGAGTGAATGATTAATGACTATAGTGTAGCGCTGTGAGAGGTTTTGACAAGACTGTAAAGCTCATTACAAGTGTAAGGCATTATTATTATTATTATTATTATTACTACACAGCGGGTGTGTCTGAAAAACTTCTGAGAATTTTCAGGCGATGTGAAATTCCAGTCTATTTCAACCACACAAACACTTTAAGGCAGAAACAGGTTCAGCCAAAGGACAAAACCAAGAGACAAACAAAGTAATGTAGTCTACTCCATTCAGTGCAGTGAAGAGAGCAGTGAGGGTTACATTGGAGAAACTAAACAGCTACTTCACAAGAGGATGTACCAACACCTTCTCAAGAACTCCTCGGGACCCCAGTCTGCTGTACATCTCCATCTCAAAGACACTAACCTCCTTTGAAGATGGTGAAGTTCAGATCTGAGCCAGAGAAAAAGAAATGGTTTGAGAGGGGAGTTAAAGAAGCTATTTTTATTAGGAAAAACAATCCTTCCTTGAACAGGAATGGGGGGCTTAGACATCATCTATCCCCCATTTAGAACTCCATACTCAGACCCAAAGCAAACAAGGAAACAAAGAGAACAATAAAGCTAGCCAGGATGCCAATAGCTGTGAAAACACCCATTAAGACCTGTATGAATAGGCTAAATATGTCTCAGTGTCCAGCAGTAATCTCACCAGAATTGAAGAACTCGGATGAGCAGCGAAACATCTTCAACTTTTTGTCCAGTTGACAGATTTTACTTTTGGCTTTTACCACAAATTTTGCCATTTCCATTTTTACTCCAGTAAAACAATTCACGCCAAACAACATCTCTTACAAGTATTCTACAGATCTTTCCTCATATTAACTTTCAACAGCGCCCTAGCCTGACCCCAGCCTCGTACAAAGGTGTCAAAATGCTCTTCACGTCAGCAATTTTAACTCAATTAACAGAGCTGTAAATTATCAGCAGTTAATATCTCTCTATCTTCTTTGTGTTGGAGGCGCCCTGAAGCTAATAGCACTATAGTAAGGCTAACAACATACCATTCACTGCCATATATTTTTGCGTCATGACTGATTATTTTTATTTCGAACTTAAGTAACTTGAACTTGGCGTGACACGATTTAAATCAAATTACTGAAGAGTTAGGTAAGGTACTTAATAGTCCCTGTAGGGAAACGTGTCCTATTCACTTGACACATCCTTAAATGCTGTTGGGGCAAAGTGTCAGAAGCTGTGCAGCTCCTGGGGCCCAACCTTATCTGGACCGTTAAATTAATTATGTTTTAGGGTTGGGGTCACAGTTATTCACAGCCATGTCCTGCAGCGGCTGTCATTAGACTATAAAAGTTTCAGTTTTCCATCCAGCCATTTTCTTCCTCTTACCTAGGGCCGCCCCAAGGGGCAAGAGTCTAAGCAATGTACAGTTAATGTACAGTTTTATTTGCAGCTGAAAAAGTCAGAAAATGAAATAATAAAAGTCAGAAAATGAAATAATAAAAGTCAGAAAATGAAATAATAATGTCACTCACAAACATAAGATTCAGTACAATACGCCGTCAGTCCAAGATGTGGAAACACTGGTGTGGTTGTCTTTTTAAAACATAAATGTTTACTGTCTGTGTAATCCCTCAGTCGTCCAGGTCTGATCCATAGCAAAAGACAAAGTTTAAATCTGTCACCCTGACAGATCGTTGTAGGAGTGAAGACGTTTGGTTGCTCGTCCAAGCCGCTTCTTCACTTCTGGTCAGATTACTGCTGGACACTGCTTTATATCTCTCTGCAGGGAGGAGCTAACTACACTGTAACTGTAAAGATCTATTCTCTCCAGTTTCAGCTGAAACTGCCCTATTCAACTTTAACGACCCTGCTATTGCTCTCTTTGTTCTGGGTCAGAGGATGGAGTTGTAGAGATTATGTTTAAGGCCCCCATTCCTGTTTAAGGAAGGATTGTCTTTCCTAACTTCTTTAACTCTCCCCTCTCAAACCATTTCTTTTCTCTGGCTCAGATCTGAACTTCACTATCTTCAAAGGAGTGCTTAGTGGCTTAGAGATGGAGATGTCCAGCAGACTGGGGTCCTGAGCTGCTCTTGCGCCGGTGATGGTACATTCTATTACGGAGCAGCTGTTTAGTTTCTCCAGTGTACGCTCACTTCACTCTTCACTACACTGAATGGAGTAGACCACATTACTTTGTTTATAGCTCGGGGTTTTGTCTTTTGGGTGAACCACCAGCATTCTGACCAGAACTGAAGAATGATTTGTCCATTTGACAGATTTAAAGTTTGACAGTACGAACAGTGAACATTTATAGCAAAAGACATTGCCCTTTGTCTGTTTTAAAAATGGACCATGAGTCCTGGAATAAAGATGAATTGAATTGATAGCATTTTCAAACCAACAAAAGGTAACATGGCAAACTAAAGATGCGTTAACAGTTAATACACCCCATAGAAGTGTAATACCTCCTCTTTAATGTAAGCGTAAATGATTCTGATAACAATATAGATCATTCTAAAAGTATTCAAAAATTGTCATACTAGCTATATATGTTGCCGTAATGTTTTATTCATATCTTCTTCTGGTTTCATAGCAACTAAATGCCATCCATCCATCCATTTTCTTCTGCTTATGAAGGGCCGGGTCACGGGGGCAGCAGTCTAAACAAGGACTCCCAGGCTTCCCTCACCCCAGACACGTCCTCCAGCTCCTCCGGTGGGACCCCAAGGCGTTCCCAGGCCAACCAAGAGACATAGTCCCTCCAGCGTGTCCTGGGTCTTCCCCGGGGCCTCCTCCCGGTGGGACATGCCCAGAACACCTCCCTAGGGAGGCGTCCAGGAGGCATCCTGAGCAGATGCCCGAGCCACCTCAGCTGGTTCCTCTCGACGTAACTAAATGTGTTAATGCAAAATTAATAATAAAAAAGACAGACATTTTTATCAAAAGACACATTTATTTACGATGAAAACCACAAATCGTGAGAGACATAATAATTTATAACACTATATAAATAAAATCACATGGAAGAAGGTAACAAACACTGAGGAGTGGCATCACAGAAAAAAACACACGTGTTTTAGTGAGTTTTAACTGTTGGGACCTGTAGCTGTTTTACAAGAGGAGTTACAGAGAAAGTTCCTACTCACAGTGTCAAAATAAATGAAATTCATTAAGTTTCACAAAATGAGACTATCCTGTAGAAGAATCAGAAAACATTTAGCATAACATCGCATACAGACGTTTGTAAAAATAAAACAGGAGCAGAGATGTGAGTTTTGTTTGTAATAAAAATGTCTAGATAGATTTCTGTCGTCATCAGTCGACTTCTGTGAGTCCGCAGGGTCTCCTGAACTCCTGACCTCTCTCGTGGATCCATTTATTTGAAACTAGAAACCAACAAAACAAAGTGTCAGTACTGTACTCTTAAAGCTGACGTTCACATTTATAGGTAGAATTGTCTTTTGCATTAATTATATTACAGAGGGAAAAATAAACCCTGCTAGACTGATTAAAGCCACATTACGGAGCATAGATTTTAGGCCTAAAAAAAGATGCAGTGGTCCCTCGCGTTACATTCAAAAAATATCCTGCAATAGGTAAAATCTGCGAAGTAGTCAGCTTTATTTTTTACAATTATTATATATGTTTCAAGGATGTAAAACCCCTCACCACACACTTTATACACTTAAAAGTACAGAATGCATTCAGCCAAATTTACATAAATGTCGGATCACAGTGAGACTCTTAAGTGCTGTATGTTTGCAAGTTTTCTGCTCGACAAAACCACAATGTCGATGAAACATTCTGCACTGAGAAAATGTTAATAACTGTAAAAAACTAAAGCAGATACTTCGCGGATTTCACCTATTGTGTGTTATTTTTAGAACGTAATCCTTGCGATAAACGAGGGACCACTGTATTTGAATTTTGTGTGACGATTATCATGGCAAAAATAATTACGATTAATGATTATAATCGCGATAATGATTAAAGTTGTTGTGGATATGAATAATTATAGCTTTAACAGAGAATATTATGGATGAGGAGGGTCGTTGATGGAAATTTGGGGGCCCGGAGCAATAAGCCTCACATGCCCCCCCCCCTTCCGTAATACAAATTAATAGGAAGAAGGTCCAGTTCTGGGCCCCCTAAGACCCTGGGCCCCAGACAACAGACCCAATGTCCCACAAATGATTATTGTCGACCCTTTTTATCACAATGAACTATATTGTTTTCACGTATTTAATAGGGTTAAGTTAATACATTTAAAGACAAAGACTCTCACTCACCCCATTTACTTCCCACTAAAACGGGACAAGCTGCGTGCCTGGTCCTGTAGTCGCCCTCTCCGCTCCTGAACAGGTTATACCAAAACACCGATGTTCCCTGCAGAGACACAAGAGCAAAGGTGAACTTCAGGATTACAATAACGCTTTTCAGGAAAACAGGAGGTGAGGAGGTTTTGACAGCTCTAGTTCTGCCCCGGACTCCTGCTGAGAGAGGCTTATTGCTCCATGGCACTTTTCACACGCAACATACAGGTTCTTTGTCAAATATGTGAACTAGTAAACCACAATTCATGAATCTGGAGGCTCTCACTGTGATACGTGATGCCCCTATTTTGTCTGGAATCCATTTCATAATACAAATAAACTGTGCAATAATAAACACCCACAGCAGGGTTCAATGATTTCTAGCAAATTTGACATTTTGACATAAGTCGCTCTGGAGTATAAGTCGCACCAGCCAAAAAATGCATAATAATGAAGAAAAAAAATATCCAAGTCGCACTGGACTATAAGTCGCATTTTTGGGGTAAATTTTTTTTACAAAATCTGAGACCAAGAACAGACATTTTATCTTTAAAGACAAGTTATAATAATAATAAAATAGAGAACAACAGGCTGAATATCAGTACAACACGCTAACGTAACATATTTATATTTATTCAGCCCCATGAAGCATCGACAGAACTGAACACGTGTCTGGTCTGTTAAAGTAAGATATTAACATTTAATCAAATAACTAAAGCAGAAAAAACAAGCAAGAAGTTTACTCTGGATCTCACTCCAAATCACTAAATCCATTGAATTCTTCATCCTCGGTGTCACTTCTGAACAACTCCACCAACTCTGGACGTAGATGAAGCAGCACCTTTTTGTTCAGTCAGAAATTACCGTAATGTTGAAATTTTAAAGTTTCAATGGTACAGGAGTAGTAGATACTGGTACACAAATCTAGAGTGCCTCGTGCAGTTGTGAGTGTGACAATAACGAAGATGTGAAATTATATATTTTAATAATTTCACATATAAGTCGCATCTGAGTATAAGTCGCACTTTTCATAGTTTGTCTGGGGGTGCGACTTATAGCCCAGAAAATACGGTAAATACTTGCACATAAAGGGGTACTATACATCTTTTCCAGTGGAGGATCTGCCCTTTACTTACTCGTTTTATATAAAGAGGTTACAGCTTTCCCTGGAATTTTCTACAGTATGGCATTAAACTATCTGTCTCTATGGAAAACAAGTGACACCACAAGGTCAAGTAAGAAAATGCTCCCGTTTGCATTTTGCCAGTTTTGTTGCGTCATAGATAAAACTCAGAAGCATGTTTTTAAGCCCGTAAGCCGTCACCAGAGTCTTCTGTGGTCAAACTGTGCTCACAGCAAACGCACGGCTCAAATGTAAGCTCTTGTATATTAGACAGGCATTTTTAAACTTTATTAAATTTAAAAATGCCTGTCTAATACACAAGAGCTTACATGGGCTGGCACCACCGCCTCTAAAAGAACACATTAAATACAAAACTGCATCACGAACAACCAGAGCCACAAGCCGGGGTGACTGTGAGGTTCCTGTGAGAAAAACTACTTTTGGTCAAAATGTTCTGTCATTCAAAGGTTGTGTACAGTGGAACAGTCTTCCCACTTTTGTAAGGGAGGCACCCACTTTTGCTACATTTAAAGAGGTATTTAAATGAGTGGCTTAGATCAACACAAACATGTGAACACAATTCATAAGTACTCAGTTTTAGCATTACATAAAATACTTGACCTATGGGACTTGTACAATACACCTTGTACTTTAGGTTATGTGCAATACACACTGCACTTTAGAACTTGTGCAATACTCACAGCACTGTAAAACTCGTGTAATACACACTGCACTTTAGACCTTGTGCAATACACACTGCACTTTAGAACTTATGTAATAGACACAGCACTTTAGAACTCGTGCAATACTCACAGCTCTTTAGAACTTATGCAATACACTTAGCACTTTAGGACCTGTGCAATACACACAGCAGCTGAGTTTATGTTTTTGACTTGGCTTCAGTCCTGCCCTGTTTGTATTTGGCTGTATTTTGTTTACCTTGTATTTTAAGTGTGACCATCAACCTGTCCAGAGACAACAGATGGAAACTAGCCTGTGGCTAAAATCTGGCATATTTACACATGTATCTTATGTTCATTAATATGCACTGTCCCTTTTCTAAATAGAAGGGGAAAAAAATAAAAAAAGGAAAATAAGGACCTCATTTGTTTATTTTCTGATCATTCCCGCTCATGACAGCAGAGGGAGCTCCAAGGCCTAAATGCATCACATGAAACCAAGGTAAAATTTATATTATTTTGAGTTCATCGTGAGAGGAGTTAATGCTAAAAAAAACCCACATCTCACCTTACGGGGTCTGATGGAAGCTCCAAAGTCTGGGAAGACCGTCGCACCTCCAGCCACAACGTCACTCATCTGGATAAAGAACAAATAACAGATAAATAGCCACATTCTTGTAAAAGCTTTTCAAAATTACTTGTTACAGTGATAGACCCATGTTGTACGAGGAATGACCCTTAAGAACATGGACTTTATATGAGCTCAATAATGCAATTCACAGTGGCTATGTTTACATTCACACCAAAATCTGATTATTGTGTCATTTCTGGGCATTAAAGATGATTTAAAGGAATCTAAACCATATAAATCTGATGTGAGTAATCAGACGGACCATGATCAGAAAAAACCCAGATGATTTTAAGGTTTATATATCGTTTTAATAGTCTTAAAACACAATGTGGATGTAACTATAGCCAGTGCTGGTGTCAGACAGTCACAACACACTAAAGACGAAGGGAAGAAAAACATGGGACTGCTTCACAAAACAGTTACAGAAACATACTTTTCAAATCATTACAATATAATCTGACATTTACTGTGAATAAATATGTCGTATGAGCAGTGGTAGATGAAGTATTCAAGTTTGTTACTTAAGTAAAACTTCAGATATAGAGGTAAAAACTTACTCAAGTAAAAGTATTCAAATATTCGCTTAAAAATGTGCTTAAAAAAAAAGTATTTCACACAAGTGTTAATTTGTTAGAGTGGTGATATTGATTAAAATGACACATATTTTGATCACAGTAATACAGTTTCTTGATTGCAAAAGTAAAAGTATTAAAGTTCCCATTTAAAAATGTACTTTTAGAGTAAAAAGTACAGTAAAAGTATTTCACACATATTTTGATAAAGTGTGGTTCATTTGTTATAGTGTAAATTTAGTGATATAGATAAAAAATGATGCATATTTTCATCAGTGGTGCAATACAAATCAGTTTCTTCCTTTTTTCTTACGAATTTTGTGGTTATTTTTGTTTTGCTCAAAGCCGAAGCTTGAACTTGAAAACTTCAGTCAGGATGTTTCCACGAACATGGTAAAAATAACTCCTCAAATCATATGAAAAGTACTTTTTACTTTCCAGTCCAGTTCAGAAATGTAGTCGAGTAGAAAGTATAGATACTGCTCTCAAAAGTAAAAAGTATCCACTGTAAAATGTACTTAAGTAGAATTTTGAGGTATCTGTACTTTACTTTACAGATTATTATTAAGACTCCATGGACAGTAGTTTCCAGAACGAGACAAGGGACAAGAAGGAAACACAGAGCTGCAGTTTACTCTGAGAGCTTTGGTTTTAAATAATGTGTTTTGGCAGTGAATTTATAATGTTTCTTTTAAAAGGAAGTTTTCTTAAACCACCAGGTCTGCCACGATAACATATTTTGAAGTTTGATATATCGCTGAAGTAAATATAGACAATACTATTCAAACAGATTTTTGCCACTGACGCGACAATCCAAGAGCAGATTTAAAAACCACAAAAACTATTCTAAATCTACAATATTATTAAAAAACACACGAGCTGCAATAAATAACAGCAGAAAAACACTTTACTGCTTTACGTTGTATCTGTAATGAGTCATAAAGTGTTATTAATTCAACCTTTTACAGCTTAAGTCTGATCATAAAGCGAAAAAGTAACCAAAAATGTCCCAGTAGTGAAAAAAAAAGTACACACCATAAAAGACTGACCACAAACTTTTTCATGTTTGTCTAATTCTGACTTGGTTTGGTGGGATAGTGCCTGTCGTAAATACATTAGTCAAGTGTCAGTTTGTGAAAAAATTGCAAAGAAAAGCACAAAAATACAGGATGTAGAGCCGAATTCTTCTGCAAATGTCATCAACACCAAAAAATCTATCCAAAAATCCACAAAAAAACACTTTTCTGGTAGTTTGAGCGTTCATTTTTACCAAGTTATAGTTTGTATTCCTCTAATCATAACTATTGTGCAATTTAGTCACGTTTTGACCCTCATTTACATTATGGTTGCTAGGTAACAGTTATGTCATGTCTGCTGCCCGTGTCCGACCAGGAAGTAAAACTATAAATGATTAAAATGGCTGAAAAAAGCAATGTTTTAGTGAAATGAGTCATCTAACCTGCTATATGAACTTTAACCACATGTGTCACTTTCACAGGGGGAAAAAAACCACATTGTCATATTTTAAATCTACAAAATATAATCTTTTGACAGGACATACGTCATTTAAGAAGAACAGATGTGTTATAATTTATTAATAATTATTTGTGACTCATCTTGTGATTTACAGTTTTTTTTGGTTGTCTGCCTCAACCATTTCAGCTCCTGACCCTCATTTTACTTTTTCAGTTATGCTTTAGTTTGGTTTTCAGGGTTGTATTATGTTGGCTCCTAGCTCTGTTCCAGTCCCTCTTTATCCATTGATAAAAACTGAAAATTGTATGCTGTTATTGCAGTTATTATCCAAGAGCTTAAACTTCCAGAGCTTGTCCCTCGCTGTCACAACACATTCAACTTGTCCCTCTTTTTTTCTGCATTTTGAGATGGTCGTCGTGGTCAAAAGTGGATATGCTCAAAGTCCCATTAGGTTCAATAGGTTTTCTGACATGATTATCCTTTTCCTCTGAAGGTGGAAAAAAACTAGGGTCTTATGTAGGCCATTCAGTTTTTAAGTATTTTACCGGACTACAGAGCGCACCTGATTACAAAGCCACATGCTTTAATTTTAGAAAGAAAAACTTGTACAAGCCGCACCCGATTTTAAGCCGCAGGTATCCTACGTAGTAATATGAAAAATTAGCTCAAAAACGTTCATTTGTGAGGGACCACTAGTGCGGTTTTGCATGGTAATTTTTTTTTTTTACAGTGTATGCAGGCGCGTGTTGCGTCCTGATTGGCTAAAGGAGGTGCCGTGTCTCCTGTACAGGACAGAATACTTCAGCCAAATTTACCAAAATATGCAGTTTTGATGCTGCAGTTTTTTTACTCTGAAACAATCGTCCTGATTGGGCACCTTTGTATTTGAGACAGGACGCCTCCAGCCAAACGCGTTGTGGATGCTCTGGACTGCGCGTCCACGAGAGACTTTACATGTGAAAACGCCTCCGATAAAGAAGGAGGGAAATAACATGAGGACGACATGTGAAGCAACATAAAGAAGGTTTTAAAATAACATGGAGCTGCAAAAGGGCTGTAACCTGCAGATGAGTCTGCTTTAGTTTGTGGATCAGTAACTGCAGGAAAAAGAACATTACGAGACATTACAGCGGCGCCAGGACGAAGAGGCGGGGACAGAGGAACTGAGAAGTACACCTGCAGCCGCACAATACAATAAAGTACAATAGTTGTGGTGCACCAGATTGATCATACAATTTCATTGGACCTCTGTGAACTACTCATCAGTTTTATTGGTCTACTGTCTACTGGGCAAAATTTTTTCTGTGGCGCCAAAAACAATGTATAAGCCGCACTGCACCATAAGCCGGAGTGGTGAAAGTGTAGGAAAAAGTAGCGGCTCGTAGTCCGGAAAATACGGTAGTCAAAATACATGAAATTTAATCCCTCCGAAATGTCTGCCCCAAACTGCTTTGTGTACTACCAAAAATGTGCGCTCATCATGTTCCATTAAATTGCTTTTTCATGCTTTTTCCGCAAGCAGATCAGAACTTCTTAGTCGAGCTAAAACAGTCACATTCGGTCCATGCAGCCCCACTTGCAGTTATTCCAGACCACAATATGTACGCTAGCACTGGCAAGTTTGGATATTCGTATGGGAATAGGATGGAAATAACATGTTATGAAGAGGAGGAAAACATTTTGCAGCCTTTAAACAGAAAATACAACCCATTTTTTCTGGGAATGTCCAGTCTTGTCTCTGTATTTACCATTTATACACTTGAATTATCACGCTATACCCATCCAATGCCCATTCTATTAAAGTGCAACCAATATTTTTGTGTCTAAAGCCCTACGGCGTAACTTGGCCCGCTGTCGTACACCAAGAGGCCCTTAGATGAGCTGACAACATGCAAACATTCTTTAAATTTCATTGTAATTTGTTAGACAGGGTGAAACAGAGACATCTACGTCAGCGTGTTAATGGGAGACGGCTAAACAAAACTCTCCACAATGAGCACTGGAACTGATAGACCAGAAATGGGCTGTTTTCACACTGTAGGGACCTTTTGTAGTTTTATAGTTCCAGGGACTGTGTTGGAATAGGCTGCGTTCATCAAGAGTTCCTTAAAATAGAGCTGGAACGAAGGTCAGAATTGTATTGTCGAATTTGCTGTTTAACAACCTGGTTTATGGTTAATATCTCTGCAATTTCGGGGCTGATCTGCATGAAATAAAATCGAAATTCTTCTGCGTAAATAAAGTGAAACTATTTTTGAACAATAGCCAAAGAAAGTGGTGCCATTGTGTGACTCTAAAGATGTGATTGCAATTGAAAATACTTTAAACCATATGCTTAATATTGCAGGTTTGTTGACCTAATCCGTAACGTGGTGAAAGCCAAAAGTAAAATCTGTCAATTAGACAAAAAGTTGTAGGAGTGAAGACGTTTGCTGCTGATTCAAGCTGTTTCTTCAGTTCTGGTCAGATTACTGCTGGACACTGACTTATATCTATCTAAAACATTCCGCTGAAACTCAAAACAGCTTTTACTGTTTGTAGGCTTGTTACGGCCCTAAGCCTAAAGTTAGTTTATTTGACCACTTTTTGTCTGTGTCCCCAAAATCTTCATTCCTTCCCCACATCCATGGCTTTTGGACCCCAGCGACGCCATTGGAGGACCAGTTTCCAGGCTGGGCCAATCAAGGGGCCCACCTTCAGCCACCTCCCTCTACTTAAGAAGATTGGGGACACCTGTTCAGGGCTGCTGGCCTGAGGTGGCCAGTATGCCAATTTGTTGGTTATGTGTGTCTCCTTGCTACCGGGGGTAGTGACTATTTAGTTTAGAGACTTTGATAGTCAGTACTGACTTTGTTTGTTCGTAAGATGTTTGTTTGTCACTAAATTTGTACTTTAGTTAATGTTACCTTTTATTTTCTTTTGTTTAACCCTTGCAAGGTGCCCTTTGTTTAGTTTTGTTTAGTTTACCCCTACATTCCTGTTAATTAAATTACTTCTTAATTTACCATTTTTCCACCTTGGTTGTTGTTTTTTGTTACTTCCCTGTGTAAAAACGAGCTGGGTTGTAACAGGCTAGGTCTGTTGAGCTACACTAACTGTGCACTGTGCCTGAGTCATAATTAACATATTCATTCAACTCTTAACGGGTGCTTTTCATACCTTTTAGCATCCTGGCTAGCTGCATTGTTCTCTTTGTTTCATTTGTTTGCTTTGGGTCTGAGGATGGAGTTATATATGGGGGAAAGATGATGTCTCAGTCCCTTATTCTTGTTTTCAAACCATTTCTTTTCTCTGGCTCAGATCTGTACCTCACACACAAATAGAACAATAGAGCTCGCCAAGATGCCAATAGGTGTGAAAAACATCCATTAAGAGGTGTATGAATATGTTATGTATGACTGAGGCACAGTGCACACTTATTGTAGTTCAATAGACCGAGCCTACAATCAGATATAAGAGTGTACAGCAGTAATCTGACCAGAACTGAAGAAGCGGCTTGGATGAGCAGGGAAACATCTTCACTCCTACAACTTTTTTAACTTTTAACTTTTGGCTTTTATTATAGATCAGACGTGGTCGACTGAGGGATTACACAGGCCAATCTCTAACGAATAAAGATACAGTGCAACATTTGAGATTTTATTTTGGCCATTTCCTTCAAAAAGAGTAAATCTACCATAGAGTTGCATAAGCCCTTGGTCCCTATCTACAATTATGTCATCATCAAATGCCATGAACCGTGAACGGAACTGACTGGCTCTGTTGGCGGTTTTCGGTTTCTTGAATGTGACGATGAGAGGCAAGAACCAGCTTTTCCTATTGATTACATAGTACTTTGTCATTAAATATCTCAAAGGTAGGTTCACAAATGTTGAGCATAATCATTTCTTTCAGTGACAAGACCAAAGATCCCACTGAATCACAACACAAACCTGCATTTTAATAATATTGAGTTCATCTGCGTCCATCTGTGTTAAATATTATTGGCCTATAGACTTTTGTGTGTCATCCGAATCCCAGTAATTGGCTCCATAGAACTGCAGAGGTTTTCTATAGTGTGAAAACTCCTAAAGAATCAATTTAATTCATATTAGAAAGATTTTTGTTCCATTTAGAAATCCCAAAATGTGGTCGATCAGTCCGAGTCCCAGATTGAACCAGAGCTTGTGCATTTGCCCATGAAGGTAAAACAGAAGGTGAAGTTTAAGGCGGCTCCCACTCTCCTGGCGGCGTCGGGACTCGTACTTACGTAGTTCAACATTGTGGCCACGCGATTTCCAGTGCCTAACCTTTTGAATGCATCAGGCTCATCCTTCTATAAAGATAAGATTCACAAACAAAAGACTTTGAGAAGAGGCTGCGCACAAGTTACTTACGTAGTTTAGGAACGTGGCAAGTCTATTTCCATCGACCTTGAGATTGCTGTCAAAAGGACGCTGCAACAGATATTTATATTTAACTATTTAAATACCAAATAAAGCCAAATGTTTATATTTTCAAGTGAATTTAAAAGTGGATGTAACTTTTCAGGTAAAAGGTACACAACCTGCTTGTTTCATAGAGATGTTATGACACAGTTTGGCACTAAACTTACCACAGAGAGTTGGGTTACAGACACAGTTGTCCCTCACTATATCGTGGTTCACCTTTCGTGGCCTCGCAGATTTTATTTTTTGTGCAATTTTATATGTTTTTTTGTTTTGTTTTAATACATCGTATGAGCATGCATTGTGTTCTGCGTCCTGATTGGCTAAGGGACTGTAGACCATTGTCCATCAGTCTCCCTGGTGCCGTGTCTCCTGTACAGTACAGAATGTGTTCAGCCAAATTTACATAAATGTTGGATCACAGTGTGACTCTAAAGTGCTGTATGTTTGAAAGTTTTCTCCCCGACAAAACCCACGTCGGTGAAACGTTCTGCACCGACAAAGGCACCTACGAAGGTTTGAACTTTGAGAGTGTTTAACATTTTCTCACATTTCTCTCTTGTTTAATGTCTGTCTGAGAAAAGTGTATTAAGTGTGTGGTGAGGGGTTTTACAGCCGCAAAACATATAGAAATAAAGCTGATACTTTGCGGATTTTGTCTATTGCGGGTTATTTTTAGAACGTAACCCTCACAATAAACGAGGGACCACTGTAAATCTATCAATTCTAATTGAATGAATGGGATTAATGCCATACTGTGGAACATAATATGCAAAGAAAAAGCATCTCCATGTAAACAAACAAGTAGCTCCCTCATCAGAAATGTTACATTGTAAAGCTTTAACATAATTAGTAGCGTTTGGAAATATTTTTGGTCAGTACAGATGAATATTGGGTGAATACTGTCCTGCATGTCGTCAAGTGAAAGTAGCAGAGCTATAGCATACTGTAAATGAAACACAAGTGAAAACTGCATCACACACAAAACACACACAATAATCAGAACTGAGACTAAACCCAGAACTAAACCTGGACCAGACCAGAACTACACCAGCCTCAAGTCATGCACGCAGCATCAGGGCTAAACTAAAGCTCTGTGTGACGGTCACTCCAGTAAAGCACATCTAGAAAGAGACAAAAACTGCAGTTCACAAATGTTAAGCTGAGAAAACTGAACTAAAGTCGAGTATAATCATCTAAAATATAAATAGGATTCATAGGTTTAAAAGAAATGCTCATAATTTTAGTTCAAATGATCCCTTGGACTTGCACATATCCTCTGTCTTACCCTGGAGAAATCGTAATGTGGCTCATACTGTCCTCCAACACCGTAGTTGGCGACCTGCACAGATGCATGATGGGAAAGGTCAGATTCCAGAGCTCACATTGTGAGGACACCAAACAAATGTTAAGACCAACACTTAAGGTATTAATACCCAATAAATAGTAATAAATGTTATTGTATAATTATGTTTATACAACTTTGAATCAACCCTCAGAAATACATGAAAAATTATATTCAAATGTTTAAAATGCAATATTGTACCTGTAGTAACTCTGCTGTGTCCACTGTGAGTCCAGTCACATCTTCTATTCTCTTATTGACTCTTTCAATGACTGGATCCTCCTCTCCTTCCAACCACGCACTTAAACAGATTCAGGTTTTTAAAACAACATAACAGTATGTCATAGTAGTTTACAAGATAGGTAAACATGGCATAGCAAAGGTAATAGATTAAAATACTCAAAAACATCAAAAGGAACGTTTATTGGATCATACCATTTGACGCATAAAGAAATACATTGGAAAGTGTATTTTAGGAGCTTACCTTTTGGACACTCTGTACTGGGCTGTGGTCAGGACGCCTGTTTTGGGATCTCGTACTGTTGCTCTAGCAAGCTGCGAAATATCAAATTCAAATATTTTAATCCCCCCGAAAAATGTATTTCTAGTATATAATTTGGAAAATAATAGCCCATTAACATTGCCAAAATCCAAAACATCCTAAAAGAGTGATACTTAAGAACATTTTAGTCTATTCTTCTCCTCATCTGAGTTAAAATGCAGTTGTTTTTGTCTGATTATTACTGACCCTGGGTTTTGCCAGTTCCTTGATCTTGTTTATTTCCTGGTCAGACAGGAAGTCGATGTATCGTACGATGCGTGGGCTGTCCCACTCGTCCTCCTCCATGAGGGGGCGCAAGAGGAGCCGTGGGTTCCTCTGGCCGTTCTGGTACCGGCAGAACAGACGGCTGCGGCGGGCTTCATTCTAACACCAGAAAAAACATTCAGATATCATCAGGAGAGCTGCTAAAAACAATTAAAAGACAAATATGGGCACACATCAAATGAAAATAAAACACAACCCTCACTGTGATTTCTACACTGACAAAACTATCGGCACATTTCTTCATATGGTCTGGGAGTGTCCTGAGGTGGCACAATTCTGGGAAAATGTCTTAAAAACACTGTCTAAATTTTAGACAGTGTCTTTAAAACATTTTACTGTCCTTTAGACTCGAAATTAATAAATGTACCCATTCCCTGCACTCAGAGGTTTATTTTGCTAGATGACAACTCCAAACTAAATTGACAATCAATGACAACAACATGGTAATATGCTGTTGGAAGTCACCTCGACCTCGGACTGTGAAAGGGCGGCTTTTATTCTACCGAAAAATAATTCTGCTGCTGAACGCACGGAGCAAAAGCCAAAAGCATTTCCTGCTGGTCCAACCTACTAAGCAAAATCGAGATCTGATCTGTACGTGTTTATGTTATGTGGATGCTTCTGTCAAACTGTATATTCATGAAAGATGCACAATATGTGCACGCCCACTTCTTTTTTTAATGTATAGTACTACATAATGAATATGTAAAATGCAATTTCTGCTGATGTCTTTTGAAGGAGGAAATTTGCAATTACTGTATGGAAGGAACTCAAATAAAAATGTGATCACAAAAAAAACCTAAAAAAAAAAAAAAACCTAAAAAAAAAAAAATCTAGAGGCATCAAGTGGTGCTGCATGCTACACAACTAACTGTCCAGCTATTACACTTTTGCAATTACTACACTATTGCACTAGATATTTGTAAATGTACTACTGTTTCTACTTAAAGAAGGTACGCATGTTCAAATTATAAATATATTTATTATTGTAATCTAATATGAACTTATGAACTTAAGGTTGTGCCTGTTTTCATTTGTGTTTTTATTCTCAAACTGAATCTGCAGAGTTGTTCCACTAGAGGGCAGCATTGTGGCACAATACAATGATCTTGTATTCTGTTGTGTTCTGATTTTGAAACTCAGCAAAAGAATTGAGGAAAATAAGAAAAATAAAAAAAAAAAAAAAAAAGGTATGTTTAAGTTCCTAACGTGAAAACTGGCATTTCCATCTGCACATGAGCTGTTTGAACGTCACACTCCTCACCATCTGCACCCCCTCTCCCCTGCACAGAGCCTCGTACGCCTCTCTCTCTGGCAGGTGGTCTTTGGGGCGGGTGTAGGTCCCCAGTTGGATAGGCTCCTCTGTGGCCTCTTCGAAAGCCTCCCTCTGCTCGTTCATCTGCTTCGACAACAGCACCTCAAAGTAACGAAGGTTTCCTCCTGCCCTCTGGTGGTTGGGGTCTGTAAGCACAAGTAGTAAGGGTTAAGCTTTATTATTTGACCGATATGATTTTTTTTCAACTGTCAGAAATTAGCGAGGTACAAAAAAGTTACCAACTCTTGTTTCTGAATATTTTTCTTATATTTTCCCAGAGCATTTACAACTACCCTTCCGACATTAATATAAGCGATTACATCTGCAAACCTGCAAAATAGAGGTATGTCTTCATTGGCTTTTTTGTTCAGTATGATGACTGGAATATGTGTACCAAATTTCAATGGTCAGTGACAAAGTACATTTTTTCATCCCAGTTAACTAAAACCCATGTATTTAAATGAGATATGTCGGTCGTTGCCATGGCAACACACTTGCAAATAGAGGTATGTTCTCTGTGGCTTTTTTGTTCGGTTGTGAATAAACCTCAGACAATAAATGACTTAAAATGTAATATCGAGGATCAAAGCCATAAGCCTGGAAATACTTTCAAATGTTATGCAAAGTGTGTTGGATCGAGCTATTCAGAGCCAAACCCAAAATGGTGGACACTTAAAAAATATTATTGTGAAAAATTAGGTAATTTTTACTTCCCCTAGTTTAAGTAGTGATAAGTTCAAGTGTAAGTGAACAATTATAACTGTATATATTGCCAAAAATCTCAGAAGGTTCAGTTTATCTACTGCTAAAATTTGGTGAGTATAACTTAAGAATTATAGGAGCTACTGAAGATTTAAAAGTGTCAGTGACTTTTGGGCCACCCTGTATAAAGTCCTTTGCAGAGATCTGTATGTCCAGTCTGAAGGGAGTTTTTTTTTTTTTTTTGTTTTTTGAGTATGGATCTACAAACTCCACAATTTACAGTAGACTGACTACGCTAACCAGCTATTTTTTCTTGCATTTAGATTTGAAATTATGGATTGAGATACATTTTACATCATAGCACTAAAAATAGTATAGATATTGTTCAAATTGTGGACAAAATAGTAGTTAATTTAGTTTGCAGACTAGATTAACCAGACAGAGGAAGCACCTGCGCTGTAATTTGCACATTTGTGGGTGTCATGGCTGCTGTAAATAACTTAAAAGCCGCTCTTCGCACTCCTTAAGCCCATTGGATGCGAGTCTGACCAGGCTTTCTCTGTGGTCAGTGCTGCAGCTCCTGGTCTGGATGCAGCAGCAGCCACAGCGCCGGCCTGTGGTGGGACTACACCCTTCTGCTTTGACAACAAGGATCACCATGGCAACGTATTAAAGATAAGAGAAAACAGGAAGACGTATTCATCTGCTGTTACAAAGATAATTAAAAGGTGCACGGTGTGATTTTTCCTGGCAGAAGACCGTTATTTCCTTGTCCATTAAGATGTTATTGCTTTGTGTGGAATGATCTGTGGAGAAGCGACCTTGGTCAAAGTAAGAATGCTGGTCTTTTATTACGCAAAACTGACTCTTGTGAGGTTTAAGCCATGTCATAATGTTGTTACCTCCTCAAAAACATACCTGAAGTTGTGTTTTGTTTCATTCACACATGTTTGAGTAACCCTGCAGTATTAGGCCATCTATATTTCTGAAAGCTCAAAATGCTCTGTTCCACCTTGTGATGTCATGAAGTGGTAGTTTTTAAGTTAACAGCTCCTTTTACCTTTAGTTTCAGTGGAAATTGGCAATTCCAGGGCTGAAATGATCCAAAATGATTCTAGTGAAGGTGTGTGAAGTTTAAAAACACAGTGAAGCACTTCCTGTATTACCACATGATGACATCACAAGGTGGAGCAGAGCGTTTTCAGTTTGAGAGAAGAACTCAGCCTAAATATGCAGGGTTTGTGTGTTAAACATGTGTGAAAGAAACAAAACACAACTCCAGGTCTGTTTGTGATGAGGAAATGACAGAACAGATCAGAAAATAGAGTAATATGGGCCCTTAAAAGTATGTTAGACCTGTAATTAAATTAAAACAAGATAGATGTTTAATTTAGTTTCGTGAGGAACATTTGAGGCAACGTAACAAAAAGCAGGCGGCAGACCCCAGAAAGGTTACATAGTGTCTTTAAAACGTAATTAAAGAGATCAAAAGTAACTACAACTATAACTAATGTTACAGTGTCAGTTATGAAACAGTTTTATTTTATTTTATTTTACACAGAAAATATCTAAACCAGGGGTCGGCAACCCGCGGGTCTTTCACCCTTACACTGCTTGGGGAAAATAAATGATTAATTGTATTTAATTTTTGTTACTTTCTATTTTTGTTAGTTTTTTATTGTAGTTCTAAATTGGAAGATTATTGTGATCTTGAAATACTAAAATAAATAAGCGTCACACTTGCAGAAGCCGGTATATCCTCCAAGACTGTACTGCAGAAGTGCCTTTGACCAGGTGAAATAAATGTTTATGCAGGTATTTTCATGAGCAACACACTGCAGTTGATTATACAAAAAGTAAAGGTTAAAAAAAACCCAACATATACAGTGTACAACATCTTCATTTTCAATGTCAAAAAGTATTTGCAGTTCCCAGTGCTTTCTTTTCCGTATAACCCGGGTCCAAATGGCTCTTTGGGTGTTAAAAGTTGCCATCCCCTGGACTAGTACAAAATGCTGTTCTGTTTTTGTAGTTCTTACCGATTTGCACCAGTCGTCGCGTCAGCTCTATGGCACGAGGCAGGTCTCCCATTTGGTAAACGGAGTAGCTGAGATAATCCAAGATGTCCGACTTCGCCACCTCGGCCTCCTCCCCGGCGTCCAGCTGCCTCAGAGCCTGCTGCATCCACAGGACCGCGTGGTAATAGTCGGCCTCGTTGTACGCCGTTTTCCCCATCCCGAAGCAGTCGTCCACGGTGAGGCGAGCGTCCGAGTGGGTGCCTGGAGAAGAGGAATGACATCGAGTTTGGATCGTTGTGTTGGGTTAATAAAGGGACAATGCATATTACAGTATAAGCCAAAACAAAAACATGTACTATTAACTGATGAACATGCAGGATTTTGGTAAATATGTTTTACAGTAAATTTAAACATTTTTATATGCTCATACAAGCTCATATCTGTCAGATTTTTTTCTTTTTTTTTTTTTTGTTTCATATTTTTATTGATGTGCAAACAGATATTACAGCATACTGTCATTTAAATCAACAAATGTAAGCACACTTATTTTTTCTTTTATATATAACGAGAACTAGAACTTAAGTAAATAAATAATTAATAATAGTAAATAATATGAAGTAATAATAATAGTAATAATAACAGTAATAATATTTAAATTAGAAAAAAAATAATAATAATAATAATAATAAATTAAAAAAATTAAAAATTATAAAAATGATACATACATACATACATACCTACATACACACCTACATATATTTACGCATGTATACATACACAAATCATAACAAAATAAATAGTAACACTATTATACATAAATCAAAAATAAGTAAGGGGGAGGGAGGGGGTGGTGGTTGGTTTAGACAGCTCCAAAGAAGTCAATAAATGGTTGCCACTTTTTATAAAATTTGTTTACAATACCCTTCTTAGAATATCTAATCTTCTCCACTTTCAAGAAAGACATAACCTCATTAATCCATTGAGTGCTGGAGGGGGAATTTTTTGATTTCCAATTTAAGAGGAGATGGCGTCTTGCAACGAGAGAGGTAAACGCTAAAACCTGTAGTTGTAATGTTGAATACCGAGGGAAGTCTTCTGGGAGACCGAAGATGGCCACATGCAGAGAAACATCAATTGTTCTTGATAGCACTTTGGACATGGCATCAAAATAAACCTGCCAAAACGTTGCAAGGGCTGGGCAAGAAAAAAACATATGCGTGAGGTTACAAGGTGATCCGCCACATCTGTCACAGGTATCCACCACGGAAGGAAAAATCTGTGCAAGTCTTGTTTTCGAGTAGTGACACCTAAACAGAACTTTGAACTGTATCAATGTCAGACGGGCACAAATGGTAGTCTTATGAATAAATTGCAATACAGAGTCCCACCAGTGTTGGTCAAAAGCTAGTCCCGACTCTTGCTCCCAGGCCTCTTTTGTTTTAGTGGTCAAGTGACCATCATATGATTGGATAGTGCCATAGATTTTAGAAATGAGTGACTTTTGTGAAGCCTTAGCTGAAAAAGCTCAGTCCAAATTTGTTCAGGCGGAAGTTGTGGAAAGCCAGGAAAATAGCGATCGAGCACAATTTCTCAGCTGAAAGTACCTAAAAAGATGGGATTGTGGGAGGTTGAACTCATGAGACAAATCTGTAAATGAATAAAAAATCCCTTCCTTATAGAAATCTAAAGCACTTCAATCCTTTATCATGCCAAATAGTGAAAACTGGATCAGTAAATGCAGGTTTGAACGTATGGTTTTTCAACAACGGGGTCAGAGGAACAGGATTAACAAATTTAAATTGCTTCCTAAACTGAGACCATATTCTAAGAGTAGAAAGTACCACAGGGTTGCAGGTAAGGCCAGAGGGGTTGATGGAGACTAAGTCAGTTAATAAAGCAGACAGAGACGATGAGGGGCATGACTGCGCCTCCAGTTGACACCAGGCGACGTTAGTTGATTTCAGCCAGTGTGTAATTCTTGCTATGTTCACTGCCCAGTAGTAAAACTGAAAATTTGGTAAGGAGAGGCCACCATCAAATTTACAATTTTGAAGAATTTTTTGCTTAACTCTAGGTGTTTTGCCATTCCACAAAAAATGTGACACTGTGGTGTCAATTAATTTGAAAAAACCTTTGGACAGAAAAATTGGTAGATTTTGAAACAAAAATAGGAACTTTGGTAGGACACTCATCTTAATGGTATTGATTCTTCCAATCAAGGTAAGAGGGAGGGAAGCCCACCTTTGAAAATCCGCCTTCATTTCAGCCAATAGGGGAGAGAAATTCGCAGTGTAAAGAGACTTGTAGCATCTAGGTATGTTGACCCCCAAATATTTAAACCCAGAGGAGCTAAATTTAAAAGGAACATCTGATGGAGAAAGTTGCAGTGCTGATCTATTGACAGGATAACATTCACTCTTCGATATATTAACCTTATACCCTGAAAATGAGCCAAATCTTTGAAAAAAGGAGAGAATAGTAGGGAATGCGGGTTTAGGATCCGTGATGTACAGTAGCAGATCATCAGCATAAAGCGAAAGCTTGAATTCTGTATGCAAACGGGTTATGCCAGTAAAGACTGGGGAGGACCTCAGATGAATTGATAGGGGTTCGATTGCGATAGCAAATAAAAAGGGTGACAAGGGACAGCCCTGTCTGCAGCCCCTATTTAAGGTGAAATAATCAGATTGGACTTTGTTGGTGGTAATACTTGCGCAAGGTGATGTGTAAAGAAGGCGTATCCATGACATAAATCCTCGTCCAAATCCAAATTTAGTTAAAACTGTAAATAAATAACGCCACTCAACTCTATCAAACGCCTTCTCTCTGCATCAATTGATATCACAACTTCTGGGGAATCTATGGTCTCTTTGGAATAAATAATATTAATAGAGTGCGGACATTATAAAACAGCTGACGACCCTTTATAAAGCCAGTCTGTTCATTAGAGATAATAGTCGGAAGTACTTTTTCCAAACGGCGGGCTAAAGCCTTAGCGAGAATTTTAGCATCAACATTCATTAGAGAGATAGGTCTGTAGGAGGTACACAGGTCAGGATCTCTGTCCCTCTTCAGGAGAACACTTATCGAAGCCTGTCTCAATGTGGAAGGTAGGGAGCCGCGTGACAAGGATTCGATATAAACAGAGTGCAGTAGAGGAATGAGTTTGGTGTGAAACGCTCTAAAGAATTCAACCGGAAATCCATCTGGACCTGGCGCCTTATTACTTTGCATGTTTTGTAAAGCTAGGGTCAGTTCTTGGGCTGTCAGTTCTGAATCTAGTTCAGTAACGAACTCCGGGTTTACAGTAGGAAAGTCCAGATCGTCCAAGAAGGTGACCATGTCTGTCACATCTGAAGGGAGTTCAGAACTATATAGGGACTCATAAAAAGAGGAGAACACTGAATTAATAAGCCTAGGCTCCTCCACCAGAACCCCAGATCTATCCTTAATGCGAGCTATCAATCGAGAGGATGCTTGGCGACGCAGCTGATGAGCAAGAAGTCTCCCTGACTTATCTCCGTGTTCATAATATTTGGAACGGGAGTGCAGTAATAAGCGCTCTGCCTCATCGGTAGTAATAAGGTCCAGCTCTGTTTGTAAAGTAACCCGACGTTTTGCTAAACTGACAGAATGGGTCCCTGCAAGTTGTTGGTCTATAGATTTTATGTCGGCTGACAATTTCTGAATATTTAACTTCCGTAGTTTATTCACATGCGCGGAGTATGAAATTATTTGGCCCCGTAAATAAGCTTTTAAAGTTTCCCACCAAAGTGCTTTTGAGACAGGCTCTGACTCAGATGGTTAAAAGTAACAAAGTCATCAATTGCATTTGTAATCAATCTACAAAATTTTTCATCTGATAAGAGTGAAGTATTAAATCTCCACTGTGAGGGGAAGCGGGGTCCTGGTAAAATTTCAATATCCAACGATACTGGTGAATGATCCGAAATGATAATTGGGTGGTACACTACATCTGACACTTTAGATATAAGTCTAGAATCTATAAAGTAGTAGTCTATACGGGAAAAAGTCTGGTGTACATGTGAATAGAATGAGTACTGTCTGCCAGTAGGATTAAGAAATCTCCAAGGGTCAACATAACCTCCACTGGACATAAAGGAGCTGAGGGTCTTAGCCATTTGAGAGTGAGCAGATCCCACTTTAGAGCGATCTAACTGAGGATTGATAACACAATTTAAGTCCCCACCAAAAATCAAGAAGTGGTCATTAAGGGAAGGCAGGCCTCCAAGCAACTTGCTCATGAATCCTGGATTGTCAAAGTTTGGTGCATAAACGTTAACTAGTAAAACAGGGATATGAGATATAGTGCCTGAAACAATCAGATATCTGCCATCTCGGTCAGAAATGGTCTTGGTCAATGTAAATGGGACCGATTTACCAATCAAAATGGCAACCCCTCTGGCCTTAGAGTTGAAGCTAGAATGGAACACGTCAGACACCCAAGGACATCTCAGTCTGACCTGATCATTGGTTCTCATGTGGGTCTCCTGCAAAAAGACAATGTCAGGCTTCAGGCGCCTTAAATGGGAGAACACCTTAGATCGCTTAACAGCACTCCCCAAACCTTTAATGTTCCAGCTAATAAATCTGACATTTGAGCCTTTTATGCTATCCATAAAAAATCAGTACAGAAAGGAATACCAAATTTCCAACCACCAACCCCAGGAAAAAAAAAAAAAAAAAACAAAAAAAAAAAAAAAAAAAAAAAAAAAAACAAAAAAAAAAAACAAAACAAAACAAAAAACAAAAACAAAAAAAAAAAAAAAAAACAAACAAAAACAAAAAAACTATAACATTAAATATTCTGAACTCGAACAAGTTTCCCCAAAACCCACAACCTCCCCCCAGTGCACTTACCATTACCCCATCCCCAATCGACAGGATACCAGTGCAGACTCCACTAGGAGTCAGAAACCTTAAGGAAAAACTCAGGGTTTAGGACCTGACAGTTATCGTCACAGCACTCCAAACTCAAAAGGAGCTCCCGCATACCACTCACAAAACAAATTATGGGTTTAAATGACAGAGCGGATAGATCTGTGAAGCAAACTTGGAGAGAAAAAAAATTAAAAATAAAATAAATAAATGAATAGATAAAAATAATAATAATAAATAAATAATAATAATAATGATAATGACTAAATAAAATCAGAGTAACAATAAGCAAATTATTAGTTATTATCAGTGCATATAGAAGCACCAAATATACAGCTGCATCAAATGTCATTATAGGACGTTAAGCATGGTATAACAGTCAAAAAAAAATAAATATATATATATATATATATCAAAAAATAAAATAAATAAATAAATAAAATATAAAATAAATAAAATAAAAACAAATAAATAAATAATAATACCACTGTTGGCAAAACACAAAATTTGACATTTATCGTCGTTATGATTATCACCTTTGATGAAATAGCTTGGTGGTCACAACACAAGCCTACTTGAGTGTTTTCACAAAAACGCTAGCCTCTCCTGGCGATGTAAACTCCCTCGTGACACCCTTACTTGTGATCCGGAGACGGGCTGGGTGCACTATACCATACCGTATGTCTGGTATATCCTTGAGCTGGCGTCGGACATCATTGAAGGCAGCGCGAGCCTTGGACGTGCGTGCCGTATAGTCCGGAAAAATGGAGATCGATGCGTCCTTAATCTTGATCCGCTGCTGGACTCTGGCACGCCGCAGAACGTCAGCACAGTCCGAGTAGTAATGTAGACGCGCCACGATGGGACGAAGACGCACACCGGACCTGGACTGAGGGGACCTGTGCGCGCGGTCTATCAGCGGTGGTTTGTCCAGGCCGAGTGCTTCCTTCAGCAGGGTGGAGACAGAGGCCGCGGTTACGGGGCCATCTTGCTCAGGTAAGCCCAGAATCCTAATGTTGTTGCGGCGGGATCTCGCCTCCAGATCGTCGCATTTGTTCTCAAGAGAGACAACTTGGGCTGACAGTTTGTCCACAGCAGATCGGAGTGAGACAACGTCATCCGTGCAGGTGGTCAGCGCGCTCTCCATGTCGCGTACCGTCGCCTTTAAACTGCCCATGTCCGCCTTAACAGTAGCAATGCTACCACTTAGCTCGGTTTTCACATCTTGTAGTTCGGACTTTATTTTGGTGAAATTGTCAGACATGGCTGTCGCCAGCTCAGCTCTAAAAATGCTTACCACCTCTTCCCGGAGGCTAGCGAGCAGTCCGGCTTTAAAGTCTGCAGAACTCATATCCGAAGCAAGTGTAGCGGCGTCCGGAGGAGGCGAGGGGCCCGGAGCAGGGTCACTCAAAGTCGGGGATGCTGCTGCGGCGGCAGAGGGCCGAACATGTGCCGTCGTGGGAGTACCCCCGTGTTCTTGGCTTTTGAAGGCATATTGGTGTTCCGTGGTGTGAAAAAAACAAACTTGTCCCAAAACGTATTGCCAAAGCGTCAATTATAAAAGCCCTGATGAACTTTTAATCGTTTTTGCGGGAGCCCCCGAGTCACGCGTCCTACTCCATCAGTCGCTAAACCGGAAGTCTGTCAGATTTTTTTCTGAACAAACCCCCGGCTCAGTCCCCGGCTCAGTCCCCGGCTCAGTCCCCGGCTCAGTCCCCGGCTCAGTCCCCGGCTCAGTCCCCGGCTCAGTCCCCGGCTCAGTCCCCGGCTCAGTCCCCGGCTCAGTCCCCGGCTCCAGTCCCAGTCCCTCAGTCCCCGCTCAGTCCCCGGCTCAGTCCCCGGCTCAGTCCCCGGCTCAGTCCCCGGCTCAGTCCCCGGCTCAGTCCCCGGCTCAGTCCCGGGTCAGTCCTCAGTCCCCGGCTCAGTCCCCGGCTCAGTCCCGGCTCAGTCCCCGGCTCAGTCCCCGGCTCAGTCCCCGGCTCAGTCCCCGGCTCAGTCCCCCGGCTCAGTCCCCGGCTCAGTCCCCGGCTCAGTCCCGGCTCAGTCCCCGGCTCAGTCCCCGGCTCAGTCCCCGGCTCAGTCCCCGGCTCAGTAGTTTCTATCATTTATTTCTGATGGGATTGGCAAGTAATATCCTATAGTGCCATTTCAGAACAGTGACAAGCAGTGGTGGAAGATAACGAAGTAAAAGTAGTAACATACTGTACTGTAAAGTACAGATAACAAAAAATTCTGCACAAGTACATTTCACAGTGGATACTTTTTACTTTTCAGTCCAGTAAAACAAATATAGTGGAATAAATTGTACAGATACTGCTCTTAAATGTAGTGAAGTAAAAGTAAAAAATACTTTTCATATGATTTGAGGGGTTATTTTTATCATGTTCGTGGTAACATCCTGACTAAAGTTTTTGAGTTCAAGCTTCGGCTTTGAATAAAACAAACATAAAAATACAAAATTCATATGAAAAATTAAGACATTGATTCATTTTTCTGCTGTTGACCAAAATATGTCTATTTTTAAATCAATATCACTACATTTGACAATTAAAGAGTAAAAAGTAAAAGTATTTCACACAAGTACTGTTCATAAGTTAAAGTACATTTTTAAACGGGTACTTAAATACTTTTACTTAAGTCCATTTTTCACGTGATACTTTTACTTGAGTAACTTTTTACCTCTGTATCTGTACTTTTTCTTAAATAAAATAATAAAGAATTAGATACATACTGAGTACTTCACAACTGGGCCAAGCTTTTGTTTTTCCAATGGCACCATAAAAAAATAAAATTAAAAACTATGTGTGATACAAATCAGACATCAAAATAATACTTTTTAACTACATCTTCTGTAAAGTGAACATTTTAAAAGAAATGGTTATGTGTAGGCCTACATTTTTTTTTTAATAGGCTTGTTATCCTTCGTTGTAACATCAATCATTTCTGGCATTGCAGCTGGAGAAAAAAATACTTAAAAATAGTACTTTCTTCTGTGTGTGTCAAATCAAATTCCACTTTCACTGCTGTAAAACTTGTGATACTTCAGTATTTATGTGATCTGGACTTGTTACCTGGCAGTTTTCCTTGGGCGAAGGCTTCAGAGTCCAGCTGGTAGGTGTCCTGGAGGCGCATCAGGGCTTTGGCTGCTCCCGTCTCGTCCTCCTCGTCTGGAAAGTACTGCCTGTGCACCGTTATGTTTGAGATGAAGCCTGCAGCACAGAAACAGGCTTTATTTGTACAGCACAATTCATGCACAAAGTAATTCAAAGTACTTTACAGAATAAGAAAGACATTAAAATCACAATACAACAAATCAATATATAAATAATCATCATAAAAATAACACTTAAGGAGAAAAGTGCAGAATAAAACCCTTTCAGTCATATGCACAGTTAAACAAAACCGTTTGGAGCCTGGATTTAAACATTGTCAAAGTAGAGGCCTGTCTCACATCTTCAGGAACTGTTCCAGGTTTTAACTGAAGAAAACTGAAACACTGATTCCCAATGTTTAGCCCGGGTTTACTTCCGGGTTTACTTCCGGGTTTACTTCCGGGTTTACTTCCGGGTTTACTTCCGGGTTTACTTCCAGGTTTACTTCCAGGTTTACTTCCAGGTTTAGTCCTTGTTTAGTCCTTGTTTAGTCCTTGTTTCAGTCCTTGTTTAGTCCGGTTTAGTCTAAATCCTTTCAGTCCCTGTTTCAGTCCCGGTTCAGTCCCGGTTCAGTCCCGGTTCAGTCCCGGTTCAGTCCTCAGAGTGTGAGATGATTCATGTGGCTGTAACAGGTGTGAGATGTTGTTTGGTTTTGGTCCATGGTAGTTACAGTTACTTGAGCAACTTTTTGAAAACTACACTTCTCAAAGTAATCATCTGACGCCATACTTCTGAGTAATAAGATACAAAAAAATGTATTTTGAATAATTTTAGTTACTTCCTGGAGGGAGCTTTAGCACATATTGGGAGGCTTGCTTACATCAACATCTACATCATCTTTATTATGTCAGACTTAGGTTGGTGGGATTAACGAATGGACCGATATCTATGAAGCTGTGTGCAATGCAATGTTAGTTAATTACGTCTTTAAAAAAACAAAAACAAGCATCTCTCATCATCCACCTCTCCACAGAGAGTTTCCTTAAATGCAACTTGTATCAATTGTTTACTTTTAACACAGCCCGTTTCTTAATAGCTCAGTTTGCTTATCCAACTCCGCTGCCGAGTTTACAGATCCACTGACAAACACATACAAAGTCCCAATTCAAATAAACTAGTTTTACACTTGGCCAAAATCTGAAACATAGAACAGCTGCGGCCCGTGTGCTGGAGAAGTTTGGCAGTCGAAGGGTTTGAACGCAGCACAAACCCGTTTCCTTTCCATGGAGTCATCACTTTACAGGACACAAAATACTATGATGACAGTTGCCATGGAGATTAAATTCAAAATGTCCCTCTTCCTGTTTCACATTTGTTTGAGCTTGTTGAATAAATCCTCCCTTCGAGCTGTCTACACATCGTGCACTGGTCTGAAGCAAATAAACTCTTTGAGCCCTATTAGATGACATAATAGTACAATCATTTTGGGGGGAAAAAAATATTTTTCCTGACATTGCAATAAGATTTGTGATTTATGCCATGGTGTTTCCCTTCTGCCCTATTACTGGAAAACAATGTACTGACTAAAGTAGGGGTGGGCGGTTCAAGATTCATTCACACTTTGGTTTCCTCTTACAGGCAATAGAAAAATACAAAGTCATCACTCCTTCTGAAAGCTCACACTTCATTGTGATTGGTTAAATCTAGACATAGACCAATATATCGGGCCGATATTTGAACTTTTTAGTGTATCATATATCAGCCTTCGATTTCCAACAGAGGGCGATATTTAGTTTTGGTGATCTGCTGTCTCCTACAGGTTTGCGGTGAGTTTGTAGTACATTTAAATGACAAGTTTGCACCCATTTGTGAATGTGTATGGAAGAAAGAGTATTTGTAGATCTGAAATTGACTGTGTGTGTGTGTGTGTGTGTGTGTGTGTGTGTGAATTGAATGTTTAAAAATGTCATACTGGAGGGGCGAGATGTGTTGTATTAGATGTATGTACCATATGTTTACAGGTCTTTCATCCACCTGCACCAAACTGTTACTCTTACTTAACATCAGCCTGTCCACAGATGACAGGTGGAAATTAGTATTTTTGCTATAACCTGGCACCAAACTGTACATCTTTCCTGTTTTTTAAGGTCAATGTACATAAAATATAATCAAAATAATCAAAATCGGTCATACATATTAGCCCCAAAATATCGGTAGAGCTCATCAGCCGTTGGTTGCTCTGGATTCTAAACAAATAGTATCGGTATTGGCCACTAAAAAAAAACCCCAAAAATAACAGTTGATCTCTAGTTAAATCAAGCTGTCACTCACTCAGAGCCTTATAGAAGCTTACCGACAGAAGAAGTGGGAGGTAAATGGTGCCTGTGTTTGATTAGACAGCTGTATCAGAGTATCATGATGTGACGATAAGACCAAAATACGATAGCCAGGACAGTAATAGCATAGTGTGAAATCACTCATTAGAGGCTTGAATGACTATGCTAAGTAGGACTAAGGCTCAATGCACACTTAGGGTAGCACAATAGACCAAGCCTACAGACAGAAACTGTAAAAAATAATGTAGTTAGCTCTTCCCTTCAGATAGATATAAGGCGGTGTCCAGCAGTAATCTGACCAGAACTGAAGAACTTTTGCGACGGATCAGACCTGGATGAGTGAGGGATTACACAGATACCAAAACAGAAGATCGTCACAGAGATGAGATCAGGATTCAGTACTGCCCAGCCCTATACTCAAGTCTTATTTACAGTTTTTTTCTGTATCTGCTTGGAAGATATTGTTGCAGATATAAAACAGAAGAAACATTTGTAAACCGGATCATACCATCTGACGGGTTTTGCAGCACCAGGCTCTCCAGCTCGGACCACTCGGTGTTGAGCCTCTTCACCAGTTTGTAAGCGTTCACGGGATGAGCCAGGAAGCCTTCAGGGTCCGAGGTGGAGATTTTGGTCAGAGAGTCCAGCTTGTTGGCCCAACTACAGACACGGAGAAGAAATTGAAAGTTTATTGTACTGTTTGACACATTATGCTAAAAATAAATGGTTGTTCTTTAGCGTTTTCTTACTTTAAAATGCTCTGTACAATAACAAAGAAATAACACACTGACAGCCATTAAATACTCCGGATAGTCAAAAGAAGATGGCTGCAAACACTTAAACTTGTGAATTAATAGAAGATGCAAGGCCCCTTTGAATCTCCATGGACACAAGGAGGTCATGGCGCACCTCTAGGCCAAGTTATGAGTCAGGTCTGTGGGCGTATGAGGTGAGCCCGCACACAGTAGGGATGAATGTTTTTCATTGCATTTTTCATCAATATCGTCAACATGTAATATAGTCTATTTAGTGGGTGAAATGTTCCATAGCAAAGCTTTTTTGGATAAACTGTAAAGCATTCTGTAAAAGTGGGATGGCGCAGTGGAAGAGGGGAGCTTGAAGGGGCACTTGCCTCTCCTCGAATGGCCAACACTCTCCCATTGCCTCATTTTCATACCACATGGCAACCAAAGAGTGCTCAAAATGAGACTACGGTCGTGTTCCAATGTCGAAGTGCCCTTAAATTCACCGTTCGAAAGGCGCATTTAAAGGCTTACGTAATTTCTGGTGCAACAAGTGCTGTCCTGTTTCATGCACCTGACGAAATGCAGCTGAAAATATGCCCTGCATTTCCTCGGAGAATGACCGTAGCCGAAGCGTGAATCCGAGCACACTTCGCGTACTGCTATATCCCATCATGCACCGCGCCTACGCAATAAAAGACGAAAATGGAGTACGCTACGCAATGCACATTCAAATGTTTGTACTGGTTTACGTCACCTACAGCAGTGCGACATGAAACTGTTAAAATGTGAGTTAAGACTCAACATCAGTGAAGTCCTGTTCATCTGGGTTTAATCGCCGTTTTAAACAGTGAGAGGGATTATCCCTTACACTTGTATATTAGTGCAGCTGTCGTAATGTTTAATATTCATCCTTATTTAAGAACATTCTTATGTCTTTATGGAGTGATGAGCAGATAATGGAATTTATCTGTCTGAGTGGGGAGAATGGGCACTTATTCTCCGTAAAAGCACAGACAGCGGTTGAAGTATGTTCTGTGTCCCATTTTGGCGCAAAGGTAGCTACACAGAGGAGTACCCTACTTTGAATGGTACATTGAAGGGTACCTCAAACGGTGCATTTGGCAAATTGGGACATGGTCTACAATTGAAACTGATTCCATATTAGGTTTTAAAAATCACTACAGGAGCCAACTACATCTGAACTTGTTGGAAACAGTAACTCAAACATGGTAAAGACTAAATTAATATGTTAAGTGTGCCCCCCACTGAAGAACTTAAAGAACCCCTGCACTGAAATAAGTTCCGTTTCTATAGCATTTCGACTGTTCGCTTGCACAATAAAGTCGTTTGTGAAAGCCTAGCCGTTTGTGAAAGCCTAGAGTCTGTGACCCTTATCCAACCTCCAAACCATTAAGATGCTCACATTTCAGCTGGTCTCAAACAGACCCAAAACTCAGGCTGGGAGTTACCTTTTGACCGCAGCCAGTTTGGACTCCTCGGCTTTTATGTACTCCCTCAGAGACTGCACCAGCTCCTTCTCAGTGAACAACAAATCTGTCATTTGACCTGGAGAAAGAGGAGAGGGAAAAGTTAAGACAATGCAGCCAGTTTTCCGAATTATTCACATGTGAAAGTTGTACAATATAATTTTGGTCTCACACTTTTTTGCCAGGAAGAAGCCATTTCTCCAAAAGAAACATAAAAAAGCCAGATTACATTTGCAAATGCACACAGGGACGAATACCTTAATTTTTAGAGACATGTCCTGTGCTCTCACGAAACTAAAGTTTAACTGTTTGGCCATAATAAGCATTGTTATGTTTGGAGGAAAAGGGGGAAAGCTTGTAAGCCTGAGAACACCATCCCAACTGTGAAATACGGGGCGGCAGCATCAAATTGTGGGGTTGTTTACCTGCAGGAGGGACTGGTGTACCTCACAAAATAGATGGCATCAGGAAGAAAGGACATTATGTGGAAATACTGAAGCAACATCTCAAGACATCAGCCAGGAAGTTAAAACTTGGCCGCAAATGGGTTTTTCAAATGGACAATGACTAAAACTATACAGCCAAAGTGGTGACAAAGTGGCTTAGTCCTACTGAAAATTTATGGGCAGACCTGAAAAGACCTACAAATTTGGCTCAGTTACACCAGTTTTGTCGGGAGGAATGGGCCAAAATTCCTGTCAACTATTGCAAGAAGATGGTCGAAGGGTATCCAAAATGTCATACAGTTTAATTATTCACATGTGAAAGTTGTACAATATCATTTTGGTTTAACATTTTTTAGCGGTTGGCAAATAATAAAATGTCCTTGTGTTTATTGATCATAATTTTCACTTTTTCAAGCTCAATTTTGATACTAAGGAATACCCTTGCTACTCAATACCAATCCAATACTACTTTGATACACAAAAAAAAACCTCTTTAGTCAATAGAATGTGATTTCCAACATTAAAATTGAAGTACTTTCTTATAACCAGTGTAATCCCTGTGGTCCCATAGTGGTCCATGGGTGTATACTAATAATTTCCAATTCTAATTTTAATTTCTATTTCTAGGCTGCTTATAAAATGCACGATAATGTTAAGTACTACAAGGGGCAGTGCCAATTTTCTACATTTCTGGATTCATTATTTCCATGTTCCAATGGGATATACTGTTTTCTAAGGTTTTTGCTAGCACTGTATTTTTACCCGTGCAATACTAAGGATTTAAAGCCATTAAAATGACCAGTAGAGTAACAAAAATAGCTACCGTATGCAAGCCAATTCCTGTGGGACGTTAACAGTATAGCATTAGTCAGCAGCACACCACATCCACAGACACTTTTAGAAGAGGATAAAAGGGTCACTGTGCAAAGCAATAGTGGAGACATTTACATAAAGCAGCTGTATGCATCTTAAGTTAGGTACGCACAAAAATTTATATATTACGCTGTGGATTCAGTCATTTCTAGCGGAGATCAATCGATATGGGTTTTTTTGTGGCCAATGCCGATACAGCCCAAATGATGGCTGATATTTTTGGGCCAATTTTGATTATTTTCTCCAAATTATGTCACTTAAATTTACTACAAACTCACCCCAATCCACTTTTTTTTTACCACAGGCCTATAAGAGAGCTGTGGAGTCACATTAGTGCAGCTGGCTCTTCATGTTAAAGTGTTAATATTAAGCTTTGTGTGGATTTTTAGGAAGCAGATTGACCAAAACAGAATATCGGCCTATGCTGGAGACTTAACGCCAATACCCGATACATCTCAAATTTCTAGTCAGTAATATTAGAGCAGAGATCAGACTTTGGAGAAAGAAATAGGACTACCTTTAGTGTTAAATGACAATGATAAAGTCAATTTTAATAAGACTTTACTTACTTATTTATTTAAAGTTGTTTATGGAAAATAAATAATTAATATAAATAAATAAATAATATAAATAAATATATAATTCAGAAAAAATAAATAAAAATCTTGTCATTTTATCATTTCAGCCAGGCCTGATTTAGCTTAAATAAACATGTATATCTTTAAATAAAAATGATTTGCTTTGGATCTACACAAACAAATGAAATTGAAAAGGGTGACATCCAATATTTAAGTAGGTGCAGCCATTAATATTTTTTGACAGAGGTGTAGTGAGTTAAACATTCACCCATGAACTAGAAAGTTGCCAGTTACATTTTAGCTTAACTAAAACTATATGAAAAGGTCCTGGTGAAGACATTCCTCATTCACCAATTCTGCATCACTGGTCAAGAGACAAAATCTAACTAACACCAAGCCATTTCAGGAAGTCATGTTTATTTTTGGTACATACTTTTTGGGTTAAATGGCCTTTATCTTATATTTTTAGCGTCTTTATGATGCAGAGCAGACCCAGGCTTTACATAACATTCCATAGGTCTGTAAATTGTGCTATTCTTACACAAGTTGTGAGCCAAAACAAACCACACTCCCAGAACCCTACAAAGTAAATCAGAGAAGAATTTCAGGAAGTCGACTTGAGGCTTGAAAACAGTTTTTGTTTAGTTTAAAACAAAGCAGCTTTCATTCGAGTGGTATTTGTGTACAAAAGGGAAACTGATACTTGACTGATACTGCACTAGGAACAAGCTAACATACTTAACATAGGGAGTGTATTATTTACTTCAAAAGCTACTTTGTAAAGCCACTTCAAGTACATCCTAATATTAAAAATAAAATTAAAAAAGCTAAAGTGCCAATTTTTTCATTGGCGACGTGCACTGCCAAAAAAGTCACCTGCTGGATTTAACTAAGCAAATAGGTAGGAGCCTCCTGTTGGATAATTACTGCATGGGCAATTATCTTTTTATCTTTCAGCTGGGAACAAGTTATTTAACCACAATTGGTGCAATGAGCTGCTTCTCATTTCTTAAACGACCATTTCGAAAGACGCATCCCTTGGAAAAGATGTTAGTCTGTTTGAGAAATCATTGGCATCAAACAGAGAAAACATCTATGGAGATTGCAGAAACTACTCAAATTGGGTTAATAACTGTCCAACGCATTATTCAAAACTGGAAGGATAGTGGGGACCGATCGTCTTCGAGAAAGAAATGTGGCTGGAAAAAAGTCCTGAATGATCGTGATTGGCGAAGATCGAAGAAAAACAACAGTAGAACTCAGGGCTGTGTTTAAAAGTGAAAGTAAGAGCATTTTTTAAAGGCGGTCCAACGAAATATTAGAGAGTGTGACTTTTTTGGTGCAGATTTTTTTTTGGCCAGGCAGTGTATGAATTCAAACTTTAACGTCTCAAACAGAGGTTCGATTGTGTTGTGTTGAGAGCACGGACTCGATGGCCAATAGTGAAATAAAAACCCCAGGATCATGTAGAGCGGGTTAATACGAACATTTTATGACCAAAGTGACCAGTCTGACAGCAGCAGTTTCAGAGAGAAGGGACACAGTTTTTCAATAGAATGTGAATTGGAGCTAGAGTCAATGGAGGGGGAAGTGCGCGCATGATCACTTAGCAGGTTAGACAAATCTATCATAAATTTAAAAAAAAACATTAACTTTTCCATAGAATTGTCCTTCACATTTATACTAAAACATAAATCAAACATTACAGCAACACAGTTATTTACTCGAGTTGTACTTTGGCCGTATTTAAAATACTTTAGACGCCTTTTTTGTTACCTATAGAAGTGAAAATCTCAGCCTGTGTGGTCCAGAAGCAGCAGAGCAGGACCCAGGAACAGAAGCCCACAGATCCAAGCATTGTTTCCCTCCACAGTCTGCAATGAAACACACAGTCACATTATGTCATTTTCAAATCATGGACATTTACGGGACACAAAAAACTGTCATAACGTCCTTTATATTTAGAACTCCCTCTTAAACATAACAAAAAGTCACTCAGACAGATTTTCCAGGGGCTAAAATCTGTTGTAATGAGTGTGTGCCTCCAAAACTAATCAGTTTTTTCCATTATGTCTGTATTGAGTGAGTCATAGTGGTCAGATGGAGACATGTTTTGCAGATGATAGTGATGTCTGGGAGAAAAGAGAGATGGATATACTGTTTATTGGCCATTTTCAAGTTATTTCAAATCACATTTTGTTATCGCACATACCTCCAGAACAGATGCAGGGCAGATGAGCAAAATATGTAAACAAGGCAAAGCGAATTTGTAGTTCAGAGATTAAATTTGAAATATTTTAGGGAAGAAAATAGTTACGAAACTGGCATTTTTTCAGTGTTTACATAATGGGAACTTTATAAGTATCTACCACAAGTAACATATTGATTCATATGTTATAAATGCAAACCTCTTCTTGTGTCAAAGCTTCTTGTCATTTTCAACATGCAATCTGCTACCTTTAGAGTGGGTTCACAGTTGCGTAAAAAACACATTAAGACTGGGATTAAAGTTGTAACTAGACTAAACTAGGACTAGAATTGCATAATAGGGAAGGGAAAACAAACAATAATATCGTTTATCATGATAAAAATGGTCGACAATAATCGTTCGTGGGACATTTTATATAATCGTGATAATCGCCAACCAAGATAATCACCATTATATCACCTCAATGTGCAGGGGAAAAAAAATGACTTATCCACAGGGGAGTCGACAGAAAGGGACAAAGGGGTCTGTTGTCCGGGGCCCCAAGGTCTTAGGGGGCCCAGAGTTGGACCCTCTTCCTATGAATTTGTGTTAGAGGGGGGGCCATGTGATGCTTACTTCCCTGGGACCCCAAATTTCAGTCCATACTATTATCTGTTATTAGTGAAACAAAAGTATGATTTAGCAAAATACAATAATATAACAACTGTTTAAACATGGAACTTATTCATAATACAGTTGTCCCTCACTATATCACGGTTCACCTTTCGCGGCCTCGTTGTTTTGCAGATTTTTGTTTTTTTGAGCCATTTTGCATGCTTTTGTTTTTTACAGAGTATGAACGTGCATTGTGTTCTGCTTCCTGATTGGCTGAGGGACTGTAGACCATTGTCCATCAGTCTCCTCTGTGCCGTGTCTCCTGTACAGTACAGAATGTGTCAGACAGATGTGAGTGTGACTCTGAAGTGCTGTATGTTTGCAAGTTTTCTCCCTGACAAAACCCACAATGTCGATGAAACGTTCTGCACCGACAAAGGCACCTACAAAGGTTTCGACTTTGAGAGTGTTTAAACAAGAGAGAAAAATGTGAGAAAATGTTAATGCCTGTGTGAGAAAAGTGTGTAAAGTGTGTGGTGAGGGGTTTTACAGCTGCAAAACATGTATAATTGTAAAAAATAAAGCTGATACTTCGCAGATTTTGCCTTTTTAGAACGTAACGCTTTACATGCTTTAAAATGCTTTACAATTAGATGCAAACAGTACACAGTTGACTTTTTTCACTACTTACTACTGCCTTTAGAGTGGGTTCACAGTTGCGTAAAAACACATTAAGACTGGGACTAAAGTCGTAACTAGACTAAATCCGGACTAAACTTACGTAAAACAGTCAGACATATGCTATGCTAACAGAAGGGACCAGTTTTCACTTTATGTTCTCTTCTTTTTTTCTTTTGGATGCCTCTTTATAGCTCGGCCATAAAGCTTTCTGTCAAAGCACCGCTGCCAAAAACGCAGACACCTTTTAAACAAAACCTTTCTCTCAGACTTATGGTGGCAAACACGAAATACAGTATCCAAAACATGAATTTTCAACCGCGGTGTGTAATCAAGCAGACACTCGGCTCAGACACCCTCCTCTTCCATTGCTGTTGTGTTAAAGTGAATGGAACTTTGAAGAATGTGCCAGAGGGAACGACTCAAAACATACATTACTTTCACTGCGCACCACAAGCAGGAGTCGAGCCAGGACACTTTCTCCTGCAAACACACGAGCCGATCGAACAGGAGGAGGCCACACAAAAGCAACATGCAAATCACCGTAAATTTGCATAAAAGGTGATGCATTGTTTGCAAGGGAAATTTTTCAGTTGTGAACCAATGCTAGGCTGCTACATGCTACATGCTAAATATGTCATTTTGTAGCTTCTTCTTTATCTTTTTTTATACAGGAGAATCCAATGAGAGCATGTTGACTCGCTTTTTCATGGGCGCCCTGTTAAAAATACAATACAAACAGAAAAACTAAACAAAAAACAAGTATATAAGTATATAAGACATTATACAACATTAAAAACAGGAGCAGGTGTGTGGTATAAAAGTTCTTTACCAGATTATTAAATTGCGATTGCATCTCCAAAGTCTCCAGTTTTGCTTTTCCTTGCAGTGTTTTCCATTTTTGTGAAGCAAAACAGCCAAAACGCCGTCTTTCCCGTCTCATTTCTGGTGCAGCTCGTCCTGAGCCTTGCGCAGTCATGTGATCTGGTATTAAATGTTCCAGGATCAATGATTAACAAACAGGTGAGGGATTCTGGCAGGTATTGAAGTTACAGACCTATAGATACATTTCATACAGAGCTGTTCTCTTCTAACAGACACTGATGGACAACACACTTTTTCATAGAGAAACAGTGATGGGTTTAAATCCATCACCTGTTATGAAACGAATGACAAAGTGAAAGAGTGGATTCAAGGTTTCCAAGCAGAGGCTGAAGTCTGCGAGTAAACCACATCCCTATAATCCAGTACAGAGAGAAAGGCTGCTTTAACTACTTCTTTTTTATAATTTAGTGGGATGCAAGGTGTCAACTAAACTAAAAGTGTCTTACTTCAGTTATGCATGTTCCGAATTGGGGTCTTCCTCATCACAGTGAACTAATAAAGATGTAGTGTGTAACTTTTCTTATGGAGGTCCACCATGTTCCACTATATGGAATTAGACCAAAGCAGGGACTAAAGCGGGGACTAAAGCGGGGACTAAAGCGGGGACTAAAGCGGGGACTAAAGCGGGGGCTAGACCAGGGGCTAGACCAGGACCAGACCAGGACCAGACCAGGACCAGACCAGGACCAGACCAGGACCAGACCAGGACCAGACCAGGACTAGACCAGGACATTTAAATGTAATCATAATGACTTTGTTCAATAATTGTTACAGGGATGCAAGAAACTACAAAACATACTACTACCAACTGTCTGAACTTTACAACAGAATCTACAGAATCATCTATAGAAATAAATTCATGAGGCAGCAAAAAACTATTTTCCTCATATTTTATGCCAGATGCCCTCTCCGACTGCTCCGCCTTGGACCATATAAAGTCTATTTCATTTCTCCAAAAACACAATACGCTGTTATGTGGCTGCTACGACTGTCAAAGCAACAATTAAATCAGGTTGTTAAGATTATAGTCGGCAGTTTAATTTGAGAGAGAAATGTTGCAGAGTTACAGTTATTTCGAGCTGACTTCACCACAATGGCTCTGGTATGCAGCTCGTACCAAGACTGAACTTTTATCAACTTGTTTGAACTGAAAACATTGTGGAGGTTTACGCTTTGGGGTGCGGAGGAGACGCGGACAGTGAGTTTGTTCAGGCACGTTGGAAGTTGCCAGGTTGCAAATATGTGCACGGACTCCACGTGTCAGCTCTCCAAAAGGCTGTTTGTGGAGTAAAAGCAAGAATCTGTGACTCGCCTCGCTCAATGATACACAGAAAGTTTTAGACATTAGCCAGATGTTAAGCTTTAACTCACAGTTTTGAAGCCTGTGCACTAATCAAGAGGGTTCGAGACAAACTGATATGTCCCCCAACCGATATTTGGCCTTCTTAGCATATGAGGTATCGTTAAATTTCCTTAAATTTCCAGCACAGGCCGATGTTTTGTTTTGGTCGATCTGCTGCCAAGAAAATACACACAAAGCTTTATATATATTTGAATACAAAGAGAGAGCTGCAGAACACGTGACTCCACAGCTCTTATAGATTATTTTAATTACATTGTGATGGAAATTTAAATATATTCATGTTCTGACGTGAAAATATTCTTACCATATGTCTTTGTGTAGATGCAGAGACCCAGACCAGACATGAACATGTGTGAAGGTTCTGTCTCCATCCCACAGAAAACTATGTAGTTCTACCTGAGTAAGTGTAAAAAGTCACTCTGCTTTGAAATGTATGTAGCTTTGTCATTCTGGTATAAACACTCAGAGCTCAAAGGGTCCAGGGAGACTAAGGACCAGCAAGATGCTCTAGGAGAGACTCAGGACTAGAGGAATAGAACAGGACTAAATCAGGACTAAACCAGGACTAGAACAGGACTAAACACGACAAAACAAGAATGAAACCAGAACTAGAATGTTTTCAAATGTTAATAAAAAGATGCTTGAGGGAGACTAAGGACGAAGGGGAGAGATGCTCAAGGAGAGAGACTCAGAGAGACTTGGGACGGCAGAAGGCTACGAGTCTGTGTCCATGGCAGGTCTGGGTCCCGTCCTGCCCATAATTGCTGTAACAAAGAATAAACCTTTCCCATAACAACATCATTTGGGGAAAATAATCAAAATCGGTCCAACATATGAGCCGTTGGTCACCCTGTGTTCAAAACAATCTGTATCAATATTGGCCACGAAAAAACCCATATCGCTCAATCTCTAGAAAGCATAGTGATGGTAACCTGACCGAATATTTCCATTTAAAAATAATTGGTCATGAGGTAGTTTATAGATTCAATTATTGGAGCCAAAAACATGTTTGTTGTTATTATACAATTGAGCTTCTGATTAGGGCAATACTAAAAATATTGAGTTAAAGAACAGGAAAATCCTATAAATATCCACCAGGACTAAATCAAGACTAAACAAGGTCTAAACCCAGACTGAACCAAGAGTAGACCAGGACAAAAACAAGACAAAAACAGGACTAGACCAGGACTAAAACCAGAATTAGAACAGTACTAAAACCAGGATTAAATCCAGAATTAAACAAAAACTAAAAAAAAAAAAAAAAAAAAAGACCAAACCAGGACCAGACCAGGGCTAAACCAGGACTAAAAACCAGGACTAAAATGACACAGTTTGTAAATTCTTGAGGACAAATGAGGGGAGCACATTGCGTCCCTTTAATTTCCAGCTGTCTGTGGTGTTTAAACAGAGACTCTCCTGACACAGTCCTGGAAAAAGCCTAAATTTATTTACCTGTCATCAACATGTTTGACCCTGAGCCTGACCCTGGAGACATGCTGCAACACTACATCAGCATTAGCACACAGCTGTGAACGGGTAAAGCTAACGTTAGTAAAGCCAACCAGCATTTTTCTACATGTCTGTCAGTGCTTTTAAGCAGTGGTAGATGGTAACAAAGTACTGCACTTAAGTATATGGACTTTACTTATGGTCTAAACCAGACACATGACAAGAGCAGGACTAAACAAAGACGAAAAGTGGGCTAAAACTCGCCTAAAACTCGCCTAAAACAGAACAGAACAAGAACAGACTTAAATACTTTTACTTAAGTAAAAGTATCACATGAAAAATTCTACTTGAGTAACATTTCCCCTCTGTATTTGTACTAACTGAGTACTTCATCCACCACTGCTTTCAAGTTGTCCAAAGTCCATTCATATCTTTGCTAAATTAACTTAAATTTTGTTTCAGTCAAAAACATGTTTTTTTTGTTTCATTCCCACGTTTTGCATATTTTGTTGCTTTTTTCAGAGCTGAAAACACTCTGTTCCAGCTCGTGTCATTAACTCTGATGGAGGAAGTGCACATTTCAGTTATTTTTAAAATCCCACTCTTCACCGTGACTCATCAGGATTATTTAGTTTAAACAGGTTACAAAAGTTCATCTCATCATTCATGCAAGCAGCTATATGATATGAAATGCTAATTACACATAATTTCATTTTTTTTTAATTATTATTATTTCCATAGATTCTTTTTTCAGACCAAGGTTTAGTTTGTTGTTTTTTTTGTTTTTTGACTGTTCAGGACGCAGAACACAATGCTTGCTCATATGCTGTAAAAAAAGCATGCAAAAGTGGACTAAAAAAATCCACGAAACAGTGAGACCGCAAAAGGTGGATCACAATATAGTGACGGACAACTGTAAATGTTTAAGTCCGTGAACCAAGCTGCTTGTCTCATTACTGACACAGACATTACTGCTTTTGTTTCACAGTTTGGCTTGATGCGCCTATAAAATGCATGATACATACCCTTAATGCCATACTGTGAAACATTCCAGGCATAGCAATAAAATCTCCATGAAGCCAAAGAGGTGCCAGGCCCACCATTAGAAAAATTTAGCATGAAGGTCTAAATTGCACTATGAAAACTCAATACAAGTTGCTGACTCAAATACGCCTTTTTTCCACATTATTTTAATATGACGTGGGACTGATTTCTTTAGAATCCAACCGATTCCAGACACTGATGAGTGCACCTCGAACTTGGCTTATCTCAGATTGTTCTTGGCCAGAAAGCAGCAGCGTACAGTAAACTGCTGTATCTGTTATTATAATGTAGATACAGGGACATGGTTGAAGCTAAACGTATATTTTGAAAGTAGATATGCAGAGTAAGAGTGTGACTGTGTTCATTTTGAGAGTAAATTTAGACTAAACTCAAACGTGTGTGGATTTGTAAAGGCAGTGAACAGGTCGAGCTGGCACAATAATCTGAACAAATGTCTATATGTTTGGTTAGTGCATTAGAATTAAGAGAGCTGACAAAGAAATAAAACTATTAGAATTTTTTGGGAAAAGAAAAAAAAATCTTGTATCTACTAATTTAAAAGGTGCACTATGTGTTTTTTTTGGTAGAGGATCTGCCAACTGTTTGTGTCTATGGAACAAAACTAGAACAGGACTAAGCCAGGACTAAGCCAGGACTAAGCCAGGACTAAGCCAGGACTAAGCCAGGACTAAGCCAGGACTAAGCCAGGACTAAGCCAGGACTAAGCCAGGACTAAGCCAGGACTAAGCCAGGACTAAGCCAGGACTAAAACCAGGACTAAAACAGGACTAAACCAGGGGCTAAACCTCGAACTAAACCAGGACTAGAAGACGATTCGAACTAAACCAAGACTAGAACACGATTAAACCAGGACTAGACCAGGACTAGACCAGGACTAGACCAGGACTAGACCAGGACTAGACCAGGACTAGACCAGGACTAGACCAGAGCTAAACTAAAATCTTATATCTACTGCTTTGAATATTTCACAGTATGGCATTAAACTTATCTAGTTCACATGTATTCAGTTGCACATGTTTTTAAAGCTGAATATTACATTGCAAAACACTTCGTCACACAATCCTGCGGGACACTGACTAAGCCATAAATGTATCCATGGAGACAAGCAGGTGGCAGAATTAAGTTACATGTTGCACCTTTAAATTATGTTAGTGCTCCATATTTGGCAGAAAAAATTTACTTGATTGCCATGTGTAATACTTTTACTGATATTAGCTATAAGTGTATTTATAACTTAACTTCAGACTTTATGGGATCTTATGGGATTCTGAGGGACTTTAAAATAGCTTCTACAATCTCTTAAACTCTAAAATTCCATGCGTTTTCTACGTCACCATTATGTCGCTAAGTTGTGGGTGGATTGGGAGCATCTGTGGACCATCAAAGTGCTTTACTGCAGATTCGACCGGGCTAAATACAGTTGGTTTCGAGCTCATTCATAAAGCTCCTATGTTTACACAGGAGAGTGACCCATTTCAGCCAAATATTAACATTAGCGCCAATGCATTTGTTTACACAGGCCGGGGTCACAATGAACAAGAGCGCTGCAAACAGAGCCTACAGCTGCATTTGGCTAATATTTAAATGGGGAACATACAGAAAAAGTACACAGTTTTGGGGGTTTTATGCATACGGAAAAAATCCTAATGGGTTAAATTATGGGCAAAACAATTACGTAGGCAATACGCAATCAACCGATGTCTAAGGACAGATGAATATACAGTGGTCCCTCGTTTATTATGGGGGTTATGTTCTAAAAAAATCCCCGAAGTAGTCAGCTTTATTTTTTACAATTATTATAAATGTTTTGCAGCTGTAAAACCCCTCACCACACACTTTATACACTTTTCTCAGACAGGCAATAACTTTTTCTCACATTTCTCTCTTGTTTAAACTCTCTCAAAGTTCAAACCTTCGCCGGTGCCTTTGTCGGTGCAGAACGTTTCATCGACATTGTGGGTTTTGTCGGGGAGAAAACTTGCAAACATACAGCACTTCAGAGTCACACTGCGATCCAACATTAATGAAAATCTGTCTGAACACATTCTGTACTGTACAGGAGACACAGAGGAGACTGATGGACAATGGTCTACAGTCCCTCAGCCAATCAGGACGCAGAACACAATGCACGTTCATACGATGTAAAAAACATGGAAAATTGCCCCTAAAAAATCTGCAGAACAGTGCAGCCTCCTTTGATGAGGCCGCAAAAAGTGAACCACGATTTAGTGAGGGACCACTATAGTGTGAAAAAGTGTAAAATCATGGCTTAATTAGATGCAATAATTTTTCACTGAATCAAACTGAATTTGAAATATATATCGTATTGTATCGAATCAACAGTGCACTGTATCGAGGCTTCTTAATGATCCCCAGCTCTAGTTACAATCATGCGTTTTATTTCAAAATTGCGTCAAGTAACATCAGTAGACCAGGGTGTTGTTTTTTTTTTTTTTTTTAAAAACACGCTTGACAATGTAATAATGTGGCTATAGCTTCGAAATAGCACCACACTAAGCAGCAGACGTTTTATAACCACGTCACCGGGACCATGGCCTGATTACAGACCAAACACACAGTTGTCCCTTTTCATTTAGCCAGACCAGAAGCTGCCACATTGCATTATAGTCATACACTACTGCAGGGCATCACTGCACTGGCCAATATTAGCCTTTTATGCCATTACAATAGGCTGTGTGCTGCTGAATAAAAGGTTGACGAAGGTTGATTTAATCCTTGGATACACTTCATTTGATCCTGTTCCAGTCCTGGTTTAGTCCCAGTTTTGATGTGGTTTGAGTGCATCTGGCTTACTGACCTGCTATTAGTGCTGTCACGATACAAAAACTTCAAAAACGACTTCGATACTAAGACATTAACTCAATACTCGATACCGATTATGATACAGCAATGAAGATAACTGCTCCGTGTAAGAGAATGTAATTTTCATAGACAAAATCGATATTAGTGTCTTTATTTTAGCACAAGGGTGTATTCTGGTCTGATTAAGCTCAAAAAAAACATTCAGGAAAGCTCAAAATTTGTCGTTTTGATGTGTTTTTGCAGCATCGAGACTTGCTCAAATGCGTGTCTTGTTTCGATAATAGCTCTAGTATTGATTAACATCTGATTTTCGCTACTTTTGACAAATCTAACTACTATAACATGTTTATATGCTTAAAGAATGGCAGATGTACAACTTGCAATCCATAGATCACAAATTTAGGTCTGCCAACGCTTTAATTCAACATAGACTTACTCACTTTGTGGATTTTATCAACCAAAATAAAGGTTTCAGAGAATGTTTATAGGTCAGTTATGGCCCTGTGATTATCCAGGGAGTACCCCACCTCACAAACCGAATACGACCCGCCTGAGGCTACCGGGCCCGCAGCTGCATAGATTAAACGAATGGATGAAATAGGCCGATAAGAAAAGAGCATTCACCAGGTGTTTCGGTTCTAGGTAATGCGAAGTTAGACTAAAATACAAGAACATACCCATCTTATCCTAGCTACAAAGTCAATGGGACTGGGATTTTGCAGTAGCTGTGGTTTTCCTCTGGGTTTTAGAACAGCCTGATATTTAAAATCTTTGCTGAAAACTCTTTTGTTTGCAGTAGCTTTTAGCACGAGTTGAGCAGGACTCTTGTATTGTGTTGCATTTGTTGTGTAATATTGTGTTTTTGCATGTTTTGTTTTATAAAACTGCACTTTATATTGTTCAGCTCTTTGGGCAGAGGTGGGTCTTTTTAAATTTTGGGACATTTATTGTATTTACTGCTAATGTTAATGATAAACTGATAGTTTTATGATGTAATTGTAATGAAATGTGTGTTTTTAATGTGTGTTCACCTGCACAGGGACAAAGATGGAAAGCAGCAGTAGCCAAATCTGGTACAAAACAACAAATCATCTTCTTTGTAAGATTAATGAATTTGTATATGGCCCCAAAGGAAGGAAGGAAGGAAGAAAGAAGAAAGAAAAAAGTTTCATAAATGCATTTGACTTGATTTGACTTACATGCTGGCTCTAGCTTTCAGTGGGCCCTAAACTGAATTTGTCTCTGGGGCCCCCGACAGCGGATGTCTCCTGGCTCAGATATTGTTGATTCACATTTGACAACTTTATGACTCTCATTCAGAATGTCACACCTACCATAGTCACAAGAACAGAACACAAACATATAAGGGGGGATCGAGATTTTTTAAATTCTAGACGTTTTTGTTCATTTCTAGTGGATTTTAATGTGTTCCAGTTGGCCACAGTGGGGTTAAATTTACATTATAAAGGGTCTTTGCACCGGTGTAAAAAGCTGCTCTCACCTCTGCCCGACTCAAAGACAAATGTAGCAGCAATAGATATTTTGCAACTATAGGTATAAAACAGATGTAACTGTTTTAGAGGGATATTAAGGCAGCTGTAAACACACAAGCCCCGTGTCCCATAAAACTTGATAAATATGTAATATATTTTATCAGAATAAATGCAAGAGCTCTTGGGGGCCCTCTGGTGGTCTCAGGGCCCTCAGAAGCTGCTCAATCTGCTTATAGGCTGGGCCGACCCTGTTCACTGGAGTAGACACAGCCTTTGACTTCTTAAATCTAGGTTACTACAGTGTTTGTATTTTCAAAGGACTGAGTTACAGTATCATAAACCAGCCTTTTGCTTTTTAACTGCGTGCTACTTCAGTGAAAAGGCTTGAATTCTGTGCTGCCTCTCACACTTTGGCTTTTCCCTCGCTGACCCCAGTTGCTCCATCTCCAGCTGGATGTTTAGGACGTGACGTTACGCCAAACGTGTCTTCTAGAAAACTCTGGACACTTGCGTATTTTTGGTACAATGACCACTCTTTCCCCGAGGCTCTGTGGTCAGTAACAGAAACTTTGCGCAGTTAAGCGACTGTCACGTTAATTTATGGCAGTGTTTGTGGGGAATGCTGCCTTAAAAATGTGCTGTTTAGCGGGAAACTTTTGAAACTTTACGCTTTTACGCACGGGAAAGCCTCGAGCCCACGGTACATGTGTATGCGTAACGTGTCTGCTGTAGAATAAACACGTCTTTAATTGACTAAATCATGACATTTCACGTGCAGGTTTGTTATTAGACATGCAAAAATCATTCTAACACACCGCTATCCGCTGCAAAAACCTGTTGGAACGTTGTTTTGACAGGCAGAACATGTTAGTGACGCACGGTAACAGATCCCAGGCTGTATCCATGAGAGGGGAGACGTGTTTTTACCTCATCTGTTCAAGTATTAAACCTTGCCTTACCTTTGTTTTCCTGGCGTTGGAAGATTAAGGGGACAGTCTGTAACCGCGCGCAGAACAGCTCGGCTCCTCGGGGTTATGAATAGCGCACACGGAGGATGTTTTATCGTTGCCACGTACAGAGTCCTGCAGAGCACGTCCCGTAAATGCAGCAGCAAGAGCGCACGCACATTCCTCACTGTGTGGTTATTTGGTTATTTGGTGCAATAAACCACTGAGTAAACTCGCCTCCTTTCAAATTTTAATCTCCTTCTGTCACCACTTTTTCACCACACAAACTATGCACCTGAAGTTCCTTTAGAGCACAAAGTAAAGACATTTTTTTTTAAAGAATAGTCTTATTAAAAGTCATCCAATCTTAGGAATAGCTAAGGAATTATTTAATTTTAGTACAACATAGCTCCATATGGATGCGTAATGAGAAAATGCGCACTGGCGATAGGGTCCACACAGCTTGAAATCTCGAGATGAGACCTTTTTGGATTGGATAAAGGTTAAAAATGGGACAAATAATGCCAAATTGAATGTATTGCAGTCTATTTTAAAGCCTTATCTTAGCTCTTATATGATTTCATAAAGATCTTCCAGGGTTTTTTTAAAAGAAGAGCCATGTAAAGATTTCCTGTGCGCCGTGTAGGTGTGTTTATGGTACTAAAGCCCATGCAGCTCGTCACGTTTCCAGTGGGGTCTGGAGTTGGGATCATGAATGGCTTGTTCCCTGGATGTGTTGAACATGTGAGGAGAGGAACATGTGGAAAGAAAGAGAAAACATCTGGACATGGATTTGCTATCAAAGTCAGTGTTTTTTCATGAACCATGTGTGCGTTTAAGGGCCTCGCTCACTTTCATCCAAATGTTTAAATGTGCCAATGTTATGACAATAGGAACCACCGACTACCAACCAGATGGAAAGGCACTGACAGAATAAGATGGAAAGGCACAGAGAGAATAAGATGGGAAGGCAAAAAAGCACAGAGTCTAAGATAGAAAAGTGTAACAGAGACTAAGTAGTATTTCATTCCACTTGTCATTACATTTAATTGGGCTCATATATTTTAATTGAGTAGCGCCCTCTTATGGTGACCCGTAGTGATAAGTGCCCCTGGCATCGCGAGCACGTTGCCAGTTCATGAGAGTCGGGCACGAGGTGGGTCACTGTCTTTAGCTCCGTCATTGTAAATTGTGTATTTCTGGTTAATTATTCATTAGATAATCACTGCCTAAGTGTGCTCGTTATTTATGTCATTCAGAGCATTAAGGAACTGATATTTTGTACAACTAATGAGTTATTACACAGTAATGGACTGATACACATGTCGTGACAAGCTAACTTGGCTTGTTACCCTTGTAGAGTCCTGCTCTCCATGTGAACCGTGGTTTTCCTGACCAGTCTTTATATTGGTTACACAGATTAAAATACGAAGAACCACACCGTGTGCTGGCCAATTCTTAAAAACACAAAGCAGATAAACTATACGACAATCAACAACGAACACAGATGGGTAGTTCCTGCAACCAAGCTGGACTTTTGCACGGCCAAGTTCAGCCCGGTTACAAAAGCACAGAGAGTCTAAGATGGAAAGGCACAGAGAGCATAAGATAGAAAAGCACAGAGTCTAAGATGGAAAAGCACTGACGGAATAAGATGGAAAGGCACAGAGAGAATAAGATGGAAAAGCACATAGAGTCTAAGATGGAAAGGCAGGTAGAAATATATACAATAGTAGAAATATATACAATAGTGGCATCAAAACAACAACAACAGTGAAACATGGGTTATTAAAGTGACCAGTGTTATGAAATGTCCAGTTTAGTGCAGGTTTATGAAGTGTTCATGAGGGAAACAGCAGAGGGGAAGAAACTGTTCTTGTGACGAGAGGTTCTGGTCCTGATGGACCGTAGCCTCCTGCCAGAGGGAAGTGGCTGAAATAGTCCATGTCCAGGGTGAGAAGTGTCAGCTGCTGTACGACCTGCTCGCCCCCGAGTCCTGGAGGCGTACAGGTCCTGGAGAGATGGAACGCTGCAGCCAATCACCTTCTCAGCAGAGCGCACAATGCGCTGCAGTCTCTGTCTGTCCCTGGCAGTGGCCCCAGCGAACCACACAGTGATGGAGGAGGTGAGGATGGACTCGATGATGGCCGTGTAGAACTGCACCATCATCTGGACCGGCAGCTTGGCTTTCCTCAGCTGCTGCAGGAAGTACATCCTCTGCTGGGCTTTCTTGATGAGGGAGCTGATGGTCGGCTCCCACTTGAGGTCCTGGGTGATGCAGGTGCCCAGGAAGCGGAAAGAGTCCACGGTGGTGATGGGGGAGTCGGTCAAGGTGAGGGGAGGCAGGGGGGCTGTGACTTTCCTGAAGTCCACAATCATCTCCACTGTCTTCTGGCGTTGAGCTCCAGGTTGTTGCTGCTGCACCAAGACACCAGCCGATCCACCTCCCTCCTGTAGACAGACGGAGGTGCAGCAGTTGGTGTACAGGGAGAAGAGCAGGGGGGAAAGTACACAGCCCTGTGGAGATCCTGTGCTGATTGTCCGAGTGTCCGAGACATTCTTCCCCAGCCGCACACGCTGCCTCCTGTCCGTCAGGAAGTCAGTGATCCACCTGCAGGTGGAGTCAGGCACGTTGAGCTGAGCGAGCTTGTCCTGGAGCAGAGCAGGGAGGATGGTGTTGAACGCAGAGCTGAAGTCCACAAACAGGATCCTGGCGTAGGTTCCCGGGGAGTCCAGATGCTGGAGGATGAAGTGAAGAGCCAGGTTAATGGCGTCGTCCACAGATCGATTGGCTCTGTAGGCGAACTGCAGAGGGTCCAGGAGGGGGGAGGTGAGGGACTTGAGGTGGTGCAGGACCAGGCGCTCAAATGACTTCATGACTACAGACGTCAGCGCCACAGGTCTATAGTCATTAAGTCCAGTGATCCTGGGCTTCTTGGGGATGGGGACAATGGTGGACAGCTTGAAGCAGGTTGGGACGTGACATGACTCCAGGGAGGTGTTAAAGATGTCCGTGAAGACAGGAGCCAGTTCCTCAGCACAGTGTCTAAGGGTGGAAGGAGAGACACCGTCCGGGCCCGGGGCTTTGCGGGGATTTTGCTTCCTGAAAAACTTCGTCACATCCCGCTCCAAAACTGTGAGGGCAGTGGGGGAGGAGGAGGGGTCCGAGGTGGGTTTGTTTGTGATGTTCCAACTCAACCCAGTCTTTCGGGTCAGATTGTGTTAAAATGAAGCTCAGATTAAAGTCTAACAAACCTCAGATAGAGCAGTGCTTACAGTTAGCATCACAGCCCCATGCAATGTTGATGACATCAGCCCCAAAGTATAAATTCTTTTCTTTTAATTATATTATTGTCAAAATGTCATGATCCCTGTGTTTCCTGCCTCTTTTTTGACTCTTGTGTTGCTCCTTCCCCTCCCTCACCTGCCTGAGTCCTAAGCTGGGCGGAGTTCCTGGCTCCTCCTACGCGCACCTGGAATCCATCAGCGCAATCAACACCACCTGGCGTGGATAAGAGGAGCCAGGACCAGATACTCGGCCCCAGATCGTCCGCATGTCAACATCCTGCTCCCTGGACCGACTCAGCTCCCTCGCCTCTGGCTCTGCTCCCGACCCTGCCTCCCCCGCTCCGGTACTGTCTGCCTCGTCTTCGTCTCTGCACTCCGCGTCACGCTCCTCGACCCTGGCTCGCACCCCGCTCCTCACTCGTCGTCGGATTTACCCTCATCGCTTGCACTTATTTCTAGTGATGGTGAGATGAAGCCCCATGAAGCATCAATACTTTCAGCCAACTGTGCCGGCACATGTATTAAATAAACAGAAATAAACCCCAATATTTTTCATTAGTTTTTATTTTTTTAAAAGTAGTTTCTTTAAAGACTCAGGACTAAGGCGGTTGCACTTTTTTGTGAGGATTTCTCCTGCTTTGGAAAAAAATCCTTACCTCATTGAGAATCTTTGGGATGTGCTGGAGAAGCTTTGTGCAGCGTCAGACTCGACCATCATCAATGCAACATCTCGGTGAAAAATGAAGCAACACTGGAAGGAAATAAATGTTGTGACATTGCGGAAGTGAAACTGAAACAATGCTACAACAATCAAAAGCTAAAGGTGGAACAACCAAATATTAAAGTGTGTGACCTTTTTTTGTGTATGTGATTAAGAATGTTTTAGATTCAAATGCTATTTCATATTTATGTGTAACCAGTTTGTGAAAAATGTGATAGAACCAATTTAGCGTAGATTGCCCCGATATCCGTGTTTTTTTAAATTGGACAAACCCAAACTTAAGAGCTGTTCAAGTATCACCTGGAGGAGCTCACATACCACAGTTTGAGAAACACTGAAATCTAAAAGGTCCACATTACACCATTTTCTGTTTTAATGTCGTTTCCTCATCACAAACAGACCTGGAGTTGTGTTTTGTTTCATTCACACATGTTTAACCCACAAATTCTGCATATTTTACCGACAGAAAACACTCTGTTCCACCTCGTGACATCATCATGTGGTAATACAGGAAGTGCACATATTTCTCACACTTTACTGTTTATCATGAAATCAAGTCAAACTTAAACTTCATCTGCCTGTTGCAAACCACATAATATTAAAGTCATTCATGTGTGTCAGTTCAACAAGACGCTGAACACGCTCCTTTTTACAAATTTAAAAAGACTGATCCAAAACAAAAAGTTCTGGAAAAGTCACAGGAAAGGTCCTTAAAAAGTCCTGTAAAAATCATGGGAAACATCTTGAGAAAAGGCCTGGAAAAATGTCCTGGGTAAGTCATGGAAAAAGTGCTGTCATGGGAAAAGTCCTGGAAAATGTCCTGTGTAAGTCCTTGAAAAAACCTTGAAAAAATCATGGGACACATCTTGAGAAAAAGCCTGGAAAAATGTCCTGGGTAAGTCATGGGAAAAGTTGTAGAAAACTCCTGGGAAAAGTCCTTGAAAAGTCATGGGAAAGGTTTTAAGAAAAGACCTGGAAAAGTCCTGGAAAAAATCATGGAAATAGTGCTGTCGTGAGAAAAGTCCTGGAAAAGTCACGGGAAAAGTTTTAAGAAAATTCCTGGAAAAGTCCTGAACAAAGTCCTGGAAAAAGTGCTGTCATGGGAAAAGTCCGGGAAAATGTCCTTGGTAAGTCCTTGAAAAAACCTTGAAAAATCATGGGACGCATCTTGAAAAAAGACCTGGAAAAATGTCCTGGGTAAGTCATGGGAAAAGTTGTAGAAAAGTCCTGGGAAAAGTCACGGGAAAAGTTTTAAGAAAATACCTGGAAAAGTCCTGCATAAAAGACCTGGAAAAAGTACTGTCGTGGGAAAAGGCCTGGAAAATGTCCTGAGTACGTCCTGGAAAAAAAAACTTGAAAAAATCATGTGACACATCTTGAAAAAAGACCTGGAAAAATGTCCTGTGGAAGTCATGGGAAAATACCTTGAAAAGTCACGGGAAACGTTTTAAGAAAATACCTGAAAATGTCCTGAACAAGTCCTGGAAAAAGTGCTGTCGTGGGAAAAGTCCTGGAAAAAGTCCTGGGTAAGTCCTTGAAAAAACCTTGAAAAAACATGGGACGCATCTTGAAAAATAGACCTGGAAATTTTCCTGGGGAAGTCATGGAAAAAGTTGTAGAAAAGTCCTGGGAAAAGTCATTGAAAAGTCACGGGAAACATTTTAAGAAAATAGCTGGAAAAGTCCTGAATAAGTCCTGGAAAAAGTTCTGGAAAAGTGCTGTTGTGGGAAAAGTCCTGGAAAAAGTCCTGGGTAAGTCCTTGAAAAAAACCTTGAAAAAATCATGGGACGCATCTTGAAAAAAAGACCTGGAAATTGTCCTGGGGAAGTCATGGGAAAAGTTGTAGAAAAGTCCTGGGAAAAGGCCTGGGAATATGTCCTGGGTAAGTCATGGAAAAAGTTGTACAAAACTCCTGGGAAATGTCCTTGAAAAGTCACAGGAAACATTCTAAGAAAATTCCTGGAAAAGTCCTGAATAAGTCCTGGAAAAAGTGCTGTCGTGGGAAAAGTCCTGGAAAATGTCCGAGGTAAGTCTTTGAAAAAACCCTGAACAAAATCATGGGAAGCATCTTGAAAAAAGACCTGGAAAAATGTCCTGGGGAAGTCATGGGACAAGTTGTAGAAAACTCCTGGGAAACGTCCTTGAAAAGACACGGGAAACGTTTTAATAAAATACCTGGAAAAGTCCTGAATAAGTCCTGGAAAAAGTGCTGTCATGGGAAACATCCTGGAAAAGTCACGGGAAACGTTTTAAGAAAATTCCTGGAAAAGTCCTGAATAAGTCCTGGAAAAAGTGCTGTAGTGGGAAAAGTCCTGGAAAATGTCCTGGGTAAGTCCTTGAAAAAAACCTTGAAAAATCATGTGACGCATCTTGAAAAAAGACCTGGAAAAATGTCCTGGGGAAGTCATGGAAAGAGTTGTAGAAAACTCCTGGGAAAAGTCCTTGAAAAGTCAGGGGAAACATTTGAAGAAAATACCTGGAAATGTCCTGAATAAGTCCTGGAAAAAGTGCTGTCGTGGGAAACATCCTGGAAAAGTCACGGGAAACGTTTTAAGAAAATTCCTGGAAATGTCCTGGGTAAGTCATGGGAAAAGTGCTGTCGTGGGAAAAGTCCTGGAAAATGTCCTGGGTTAGTCCTTGAAAAAATTATGGGACGCATCTTGAAAAAAGGCCTGGAAAAATGTCCTGTTTAAGTCATGGAAAAAGTTGTAGAAAACCCCTGGGAAAAGTCCTTGAAAAGTCACCGGAAACTTTTTAAGAAAATTCCTGAAAAAGTCCTGAATAAGTCCTGGGGAAAGTCATGGAAAAATTGCTGGGTAAGTCGTGGGAAAAGTCCTGGAAAAATGTCCTGGGTAAGTCATAGGAAAGATTCTAGAAAACTCCTGAGAAAAGTACTTGAAAAGTCATGGGAAAAGTTTTAAGTTTTTAACTTGCACTGTTTATAATTTTCTAATCTTTACTATATTTTAGGATCAATGACCATCGGTCCAGGGACGACAAATGAAAAATTGTCTATCAGGCTAATTCTAGTGCAGAAATGTTAATTAATGTACATCCCTGTCAAATAAAGTACATTAAAAAAATAAAATAAAATAAAATAGTCCTGGGGAAAGTCCTGGAAAAAGCCCTGGGAAAGTCACAGGAAAAGTCCTTGAAAAGTCTTGAAAAAAATCCTGGGTAAGTTGCAAGAAAAGTCATGGAAAATGTCTTTTCCATAGGCTTACGTTGGCTGCTCCAGCACCCTGGTTCTCCCTCCTCCAGGAGAGAGGTGCAGTCCTGTCTACTCTGTACACATGGTATTTTATTATTTAATCAACTTGCTGCATATGGAAAATGCATTTATCATACACCAAATGGTACAATCTTGTACTTACCAAGATTCATTGGATTGTAGAAGGATTTGTTGACATCTAAAAAATGAGGCAAAATTTGAATTTTTAGGACAACTTTTTGTCAAATGTTTTTAACTCAAATATAAGATATAGAAAATAGTCTTTGTAAATGTTTTGTATCTAATATGTAAACAGAATGATGTCCCAAATATGGTCAGTTTTACACATCAAATGCCGTACTTTTATATGAAAACTGTTAAAAGTCCACTGGACTTCATTACCCATGGTGCACCTGTCGTTACTGTAGTGCCTGAAGGCCCGTGGCTCGCGCGTTTGGAGCGGAGCCTCGTGTTTTCTCAGCTCATCCTGCCCGTTTCGTGTGTTTGAGTACTGTGGGCCTTCTTACGATGTGAGTATTGTTTGAAGTAGTTTATTTTCCCATTTTGTACAGTTTTGACCATTTTTTCATTGTTGCATTTATATTTGACACTTAGTTTACGTAGAAGTTCATTTATTGTGTCAGTGCGCCCCCGTGTGGTTCCTTCGCGTAATAACATGTAATTTTTCTCTTTCATTTCAATGTAATCTTCATTGGTCTTGCTAATGCATATATACTCTGTTTTCTTTTCAGATAACCACACCCACCCACCTATACACCACCACAAACCTGTTAGTCCCTGGATGTCCCTGCTCCCTCCTGAATAAACCTCCCTGAACCAGACAAGTGGAGTTCGCCTGTTCTTTCAAGGACAGCTCAGTTGAAGACAAATCAGAAATCAGTGCATGCCAGACAGTACCTTACAAAAACATTGATGTATGAACATTTCTAGTTTAATTTTGTTCTGGAAAATCAAATAGTCCCCTACATAAACGCCACAAAAGGTGTAAAAATGTGTAATAAAAACCACAAGAGAACTTAGAAGAGACCTTTTTTATTTGTTGTGAAACTATAAAACATAACGTCTGCTTTTACTCCTCCTCCAGTTTCTCAGATTAGAAAAATAAAAGGGAAAAAATGCACTTTATAACAAAAACACATCAACATTATTCTATCACATCCTATTCAATGAAAAAAGAAGGATTTGAAACTAACAGCATTTCATATTTCGATAGTTCCGCAGCTACGATCCTTCATTTGAGTCTGGACTTGATTGAGATGGTCATTTGACTCTACGTAGTGTTACATTTTCAAGTAAAAGTCTAGTAAAAAGTGGAAAGGGTAACATCTCTGTGATAAAATGTTGAAATTGTACAGTTATTTCCAGCTTCAGTGGATACAGATGAACAGAAATGAAAGAAGAAACTTGAAAAGGCACAAAAAACAACATACACGTGAAAGGCAGGAGAAAACAACAGCACATTTAACCTAGAATTTGATCCATTTTTGATATTGTTTTTAAATATTAGAAGGATTTCATCTTGGTCACAAATCCAAGTTTTCTTTTTGTATGTGTTGTATTGGTTATTCTTTTTCTTTTAAAGGAGCTGTACGCAGCCTGCACTCTTACAGTTTAAAAGAACAATATTACAATCGTAACCACTGAGCGGCAGAGGCTGCATTAGCACTGATTCATGATTGGCTGCAGATGCTGGGGTTTAAGTGGTGAGAATTCAGATCATTTTAGGTTTAAACCAGTTGTATTGTGGCATGGAAACTGTTATCATTAAAAGCCATAATTGATTTGACCATGTGGTAATTGGGGACACAGGTAAGTACAATTTAGGAAATTCAAATCAGGATCTTATGTACAGTTCCTTTAAATAACAAAATTTAAGGATTTCTAGTGTTTTGTTTGTTTTTGTTTTTTTACAATTAACAAACTTAGTAAATACTATTTTTTTTTTGAGCAAATTAGGTTGGATGAAATGCCTTTTGTATTAAGAATCTGTTGAAATAAAAACAATAAAGAACAAACAAAAGAATCTGTATTAATATAAAGAAAAGTGGAGATTGCTCTTCAGTGCTTGATCAGATTACTGATCACCACTGGTGACCAGTTGTCCAGAGTTTTGACCTTCGTCTTTTGCTTTGGATCAGACCTGGACGACTGAGGGATTACACATGTTTTGTCTGGATCAACTGTGGCAAAGTTGCTTACATTTGAATGACCCCTTTGTCACCCATTTTCAACAGAGTAACACATTTTTATGTTCTTATAGATGTTGAAACATTACATTTTTGTGGTAAAAACTGCTGAATAATCACATAGAAGTAACCTTTTCAACAGCGTTTAATTTGCTGGCCTTATTTACCCCTACACTTTAAAACTATGAAATTGAAAATAGCACTATTAAAAAGAAGCAATTGCTTCTCCTGGCACATAATAATAAAAGTTGAGAAAAACAAAATGTCATTACCAAATCGGTGGCTGCCTGACACGGATCATTTCTCTGCCTCATAAAACAAAATCAATTTAAAACACAACACAAATTCTGGCACAAACAGCCGTGACTAATAATGAAGCAAAACAACTGTTCCTCTCATCCTTCCTGGAGACTTTTAATTCTTTTCAAACTTTGAGGACATGCTTTTCTTCCTAATCCACAAGAGGAAATTGAAAAGTGTCACACAGGCTCAGTGAAGGCCATTGCACTGTCACAGTCGGCTTAATGCATTTTCCCCGAGTGACTGGCTGTGCGCAAGTTATAGAGTTGTTGATTTTGTGTTATTTTCAAGGCAGTAGTAGTAACATGTGCTCTTTAATGGCTTCTGAGCCTGATGCCAATAGCTGTGAAATACTGAGGACACATCATAGTGAGTTTATTGCATTTTTTTTTTTTTTTTGGTCATAGGATCTGGCAACCCAGGAGAAGCTCGTTCTACTTTGTGACAGGATTAAGATAAACATGTTTCAGAATGAACAGCTGGCCACTTAGTAAATCTCACACTGATGTTGAACCATGACAGAGGAACAAATGTGTGTCTCAGTCAGGGCCGGCCCACCCTATAAGCAGACTAAGCAGCTTCTTAGGGCTCCGAGGCCACCAGAGGGCCCCCAAGAGCCCATACATTTATATAGAAAATAATAAAATATATCAAGTTTTATTTGGACACAGGGCTTGTGTGTTTACAGCTGCATAAATTTCCCTCTAAAACAATTACATTTGTTTAATATCTATAGTAGCCAAATATATGCTGCTGCTACATTTGTTTTTGAGGCGGGCAAAGGTGAGGGCAGCTATGTGTTGTATGAAAAGGGGGCATTTGCCTGGGGCACAGGGTTGTAGAGTCAGGGCTGGGTAGCCGTAATTTTTGTTGACCACCAGTTTCATCTTCATTTACTTATAATCTCAGACCTTGCTGTATCCATCCATGTCCATCCACTCTGCTGCACTGCTCATAGCTCTATCTGTCTGTGTGGTCACTAATAAATTGGCACTAAAACGCACGTTGGATCTCAGCGTATTTGTTTACAATAAACTACCAGCGTGTCACAAAACTATAACCCAGGTCCCGCTCTGGCTCTCACCGCGGCCTCAAGGTTTGATGAGGGAAGCCGCTAGTTTGTGTTCTGTTCTCGTGACTGTGGTAGTTGTGACATTCTGGATGTTTTCAGTCTGATGTTGCTCATATAAACACAAATACAATTGGTCGAGGTGATGAGAGCAGAGTCATAATGTGAATCACCAACAGCTGAGCCAGGAGGCATTCACTTTCAGGGGCCCCCAGAAACAAATTCAGCTGACGGCCCCCTGAAAGCTAGAGCTGGCCCTGCTCTCACTGGCTAAATTCATCTGTCCCTGGAAGGTTCCTATGGTTATGGTCCATAGTGAAAAGAAAAATGAAATTGTGTCAACCGGACAAAAAGTTACAGAGTGAAGACGTTTTGCAGCTAATCCCAGAGGCTTCTTCAGTTCTGGTCAGATTGTTGCTGGACACGGTCTTATATCTATCTGAAAGGAGAAGCTACAGTTTATAACTCTGTCCTCAGACCTAAATCAAAACAACAAGAAAATAGGCCTTTTGCAAGTTTGTGCTGGAAAACTGCACTTTTTCAGAGAAAATATAGCGCTACAATTTAAAAGCCTTATATAATACACAAATAGCTTTTTTTGAGTCATGTTATAATGTTGTTATCTCATCAAGAACATACCTGGAGTTTTATTTTGCGCCATTCACATACCCAAAAGTCACTGACAGTTGAAAAAAAAAAAAAGCATAACTTTTGTTTCTAAATATTTTTCTTTTACTTTTCCAGAGCATTTAGAACTACCCTTCCGACATTAATATGAGCAATTACAGCACCGAGGAACGAACCCTCATTGTACAGTGGTACTTTGAGTCACATGGGTCAAATTCACAAACACAGCGGTGTTACCGTTGACATTTTAATACCAGAGATGCCCCAAGAGTAAATGCCATTAAAGGAATAATAAGTGTTTTTCAAAGACAGGGGGCAGTATGTGATCTCCACAGACCTGACTAGTCCTGATTTCTTCCTGTGGGTCTATCTTAAAGAAAATGTGTTTGTGAATAAATCTCAGACAATAAATGACTTAAAACATAATATCGAGGATCAAATAAGAGCCATAAGCCTGGAAATACTTTATATGTTATGCAAAGTGTGTTGGATCAGGCTGTTCAGAGTGAAACCCAAAATGGTGGACACTTAAAAAACATTATTTTTAAATATTAGGTCATTTTTACCTCCCCTAATTTAAGTAGTGATAAGTTCAAGTGTAAGTGAACAATTGTAACTGTATATATCGCCAAAAATCTTAGAAGGTTCAGTTTATCTACTGCTAAAATTTGGTGAGTGTAACTTAAGAAATATAGGAGCTACTGAAGATTTAAGACTTTTGGGCCACCCTATATTTAAGTAATCCTGGTTTATTGGTCTGTCTACATCTCCAAATGTCAAAATGTGCTGTTCCACCTTGAGATTGTGATATCATATGGTGGTAGTTGACACCACAAGGTGGAACAGGGTGTTTTTGAGAGAAGAACTCAGCCTAAATATGCAGGATTAATGTGTTAATCATGTGAGAATGAAACAAAACACAACTCCAAGTCTTTTTGTAATGAGGAAACAACATTATAGCGTCAAAAATAGTGTAATATGGGCCCTTTACTGCACAAAAATGTAAAAATTCCTCACTTTCAGTACAATGCAGCTCCACTTTAATACATTCTAACAGAACCCAGACACTTCTCATTAAACAGGAGATGAGCTCAGGCATATTTCCACTAAACATTCTCATGATTGCATTTATAGGTCATATGATCAAATTAGCGCTCACATTACAGGAGATGATCAGGCTTCTGGAGCTGGTAAATGTCCACACGGGGGACGCCATGTCCAGTGGATCCGCTTCAAATCACTTTAGCCTGCCTGCTTACACCTGGAGGAATTACAATAGAAATCAGCTGAGTTAAGAATGATTTATTAAAGCAGAACTAAGTGACATTTTTGCCTTATTAAACGTCTATGTGCAGTTAGTCCCTGTGGTAGTTAAACATGTATTTTGGGCCGTCTGAAGCGTTGTCTCTCTGCAGTCTCCATACGGAAAACCAGCCTTGCACAACCCGAAAACAGTTCTTTTATACTGGCAAGATTGCTTGATTTTTATGTGATCATACAGCCTTATTTCAGTGAAAAAGAAAAGAGAAGAAAGGAAAAAACTAAACACTTTTGAGTCTGTTCCCTGCTTACAGTGTATTCTCATAAGTGACCTGCAGGGGGAGCTATAAGCCTGAAAGTTACTTAGTTCTGCTTTCAGTAATCTACACAACAATGCCAGAATATGCATGATGTGTACATTTAAGTGGGTTATGTGGCTTGTAACTTTATGCACTGCTGCCTGCTTGTCCCTATGTGACTGTATTCCATAGGATGTTCCACAGTATGGCATTAAACATGTATCTTCCATGTTATGTCACCAGGTTTATACTGGTCAGATCTGTGCATGGGCAAGGACGCTTACAGTAAGAATGCAGTAAGTGTTTTTAAGATAGTTTATTGCCATATTCTGGGCCAAACAATAAGTGGTGGACCGCACACTAGAAAAGTTATATAGCATCTTTAAATACAAATAAAAATAAAAAGTACGCATGCGCAGGTTTGTTTTGTAGGTCAGGGAAACATTCTTGTCAGTTAAACCATCATCAAAGTGACGTCTCACATCTTTTCAAACTCATCCATCTTTCAGCAGGTTTCTTTTTTATCTCTGCCGCAGATGAGATGATGTCCTGCCACCCACGGCTTGGCACGGTGGCCAGAGGGGGACCACCCATGGGTGCTGGAGCCGTCAGGGCAGATTTACAGCGGGCTAAAATAAGGCGTGCTGTTGTTAAGTGTAGCGCGGCCTGGTTTGCCCTTCAGCTTTTATCTTTGCGTCCCCTGATACTGGAGCTTCATTAGGCATTCTGATCAGACCTCTTACACTGCGCTTCATATGTCAACACGGGACGCAAACAAGTCCACTCTCGCGCCGTGTTAAAGGCAATGACTGTCTTTATTTGAATTTACTCAACTGCGTCCTATTTGCATTAGCGCAACACAAGTAGTACAAATAACTGCTTCTACTTTTTCACCAAACTAGAAACAGAATTGTATGTATTGTAACACAAAATAACGATAAAATATGTGTTTTTCTTTTGGGAGGGTCCATAACCACCTGTCTCCATGGATTTTGCTTTGTCTAGAATTCCACAGTATGGTAAAAAAAGTCTATTTCTTAGAGACAGGCGGGTGACGAGAAGAAACCCCACTCAGCACAGCAACATTGGTAAATAGTCACATTTTTATATAGCTTGTTCCCACCTTCAGGGCACTTTACATTAAGCAACTCTCACCTCTCAGTTTTACGTCAAGATGTTCTTATACTTACTTTTATATATGTACTGGGGTAAAGTTTTGCTCAAGTACAGTCAAGTATAGGGCCTTTATCCTCATAAGAAACATTACAATCCTATTAACACACACAAAAAAATCTCTTAATTCTTAAAACCACAATTGTACAACTCGTAGCATTTGTAAAATATGTTCAAATCAATAATGTCTGCAGCTTTTTATCATCTAAGAATCAAAGAAATACTGTCAAAAACAGACTCGGAGAGACTTACCCATGCATTTGTCTCCAGTAGGTCAGACTTCTGTAACGTCCTGCTCACTGGCCTCTCCACACGAGCCTTAAGACAGCTGCAGTACATCCAGATCACTGCTGCTTGGGTTCTGACTAGAACCAGGAAATACTTCAAACATGTGTCCTGTGTTCAGGTCAATGGCTCCTGTGGCTCAGAGAATAGACTTTAAAGCAGCTCTGTGTGAACAAGTCTCTCCATGGACCAGCACCAAAGAACATCTCCCACATGTTAGAGCCACATGAACCATCTCACACTCTGGACTAAAGCAGGACTAAAGCAGGACTAAAGCAGAACTAAAGCAGGACTAGTGCAGGACTAGTGCAGGACTAGTGCAGGACTAGTGCAGGACTAGTGCAGGACTAGTGCAGGACTAATGCAGGACTAAAGCAGGACTAAAGCAGGACTAAAGCAGGACTAAAGCAGGACAAAACCAGGACTAAACCAGGACTAAACCAGGACTAAACCAGGACAAAACCAGGACTAAACCAGGACTAAACCAGGACTAATGCAGGACTAAAGCAGGACTAGAGCAGGACTAGAGCAGGATTAAACCAGGACTAAACATGGAGAATCAGCGTTTCAGTTTTCTGCACCTCAAACCTGGAGTATTAGATGTGAGACAGGCCTCTACTTTGACAATGTTTAAATCCAGGCTCAAAACTGTTCTGTTTAGCTGTGCCTATGATTGAAGTTCTTTTATTCTGCACTCTTCTCTTTTAATGTTAATTTTATTATGATTATTTATGTTTTGATTTGTTTGTATTGTGATTTGAATGTCTTTCTTATTCTTTAAAGCACTTTGAATTACTTGTGTACGAACTGTGCTGTACAAATAAACTTCACATTTTCGTCACCTTGCAGTCATTCCCTTGTTCTTGGCGCTAGATTAACCGTCGTGCTCCACTACACTTGACACATGGAACAAGGCCTTAAGCAGCTCTCATCACACCACTTTACCACGACTGACTTACGGGTTATTGCTGCAGTGAAGAAAATCAATATTTGTTCCGACAGTTCTATAGAGATCTCTGGTTACATGATGTGTCTTCCTGTCAGAGTTGGAGATGAAGTTGGTGATTAGGTCATATATGGGGTCGATATGTGATGATACTAAGTGCTGTTTTGTGGATTTCTGGATGAGCAGTTGTGTGTTTAGGTTTGTTCAGCTGCAGTTATAGCCTGTGGGATGGATGTGGCAATAGTCACTTGTCGACACTAACCCGCAGTTGTATTTTGAATGGCTATTTTTTTGTTTGTCTTCTGCCTAAAATTCACAATATTTAGAGTAGATAACGGCTCTCCGTTTCAAGGAGGTGTAACCCACTTCAAGGTATGTACACGTCTGGACCTCTAGGTTCGTAGGAGCTGAGATGTAGCAACAACACGGACTCAGTGATTGTAATTAAATGCAAACTTTTAGTTATAAAAGTATTAAAGGAGTGCACAATACAATTTAAAATACATTTACACATTTGGCCCAAAAACTAAAATAAAAGTGTCCCATGGGAATTGTTCCTTTTCCATAATATTTCCTTCCAAATTAGATCAATGTTCAAGTCAATAAGTCAGGGGATAGTCAGTCATGGAGTGTATCCGGAGTAGGCTCGTTAGTGTCGGTCAGTGGGACTGACACAAATCCTACCACAGGATCCGTTGTATGGGACGATAGGCTCACGATTCGATTGGGAGGCTCGCCATCAAATGGATTTCATCAAAGTCATTATACACCCTAAGGTTTGAAGCAAGTACAAAAACCTGACCGTATTAGCAAAACAGGCTTCACAATCCAATTCTCAATGTGTGCAATTGCAATTAGGTTCATATTAGATTCACATAAGAAAGATTGGTAGTGTTGTACAGCATAAATGTATCCTATCAAATGGAAAAATAACTTAATATAGTTAACATGTAGGTAACTACAATTACGTTCCAATTAAATGTCTCATATTCAAATAAATGTCTTATATTGTTAAAATATATCACTTTAACCAGAGTAATTTCAATGGTAATTCCACAATATAATCACATTTTAATAATGCGTTCACTTATTTATGGAAAACACATTAACTTGTACAGTATAATGTATATTTATATTTTATTTGTATCATCTTCTATGTATCAACTCCTTTTAACACAAGGAGTTAGATAAATTAAATTAAATATAACAAAAAAAAATCACAGCTTTGCTGGTTATACCCATTTTAGCCAACTTAAATAACACAAAATGACATTTTTTATCTACAATTGCTTTTAACAATATATATTTTTTATAAAATGAACTTAAAATATACAAAATACCCAAAATAATGAGCTAGCGTATTCGTAAGGATCTTTTTAATACAGTCAATGTGAACATGTGCGTGCTAGCTTACCAAGACGACCAACTCCAACAATGATTCACCAAATTTAAAGTAACTCAGCAATGGTTCTGCCACCTTTAAACAGGAGCTTAAATCACATTAAAACGAACACTTTAACATTTGTCACTTCCAAAACACAATAGTTCGAGTTTCATACCTTTTATCTATTTTTTTCAGCAACACGTGAGGTAGAGGCCGTGCTCTGCACGTAAGGAGCACAGTCAAGCTAACTGCGTGCGCTCATACAACTTCCGGTTTCGTCAAAATTAAACTTCCGACTTTCAAAATAAAACCACTTATATTGAAACGCAAAATAAATGTAAACATACTAATTTTAAAACTATTTAAATATTATTTGGCTCTAACCAGGCGGGTTACAGTGGTTTAGTCCAAACTCAGACTTTGTTCACCCTGAAAATGGGTCAATTCAGAGTTTTCAGTTTCACAGCGTTAACCCTAACCCTGTCAGTCTCCATGGTAACTCACGCTATGAAACTAACCAGGTTCAGAGCAAGTTTTGCTCCTCTAACCCCAAGTTTAGCCAGAGTCTGAAGGAGAGCTCTGATTGGACAGTTCACTTCCCCATTCACAAATCCAGAGAGTATAATAATGCATATCTAACTTTATGAACTTTATGAACTTAAACACATTTATTTTCCACTTTTATTTCAATTTCTACTTTTTAATAGGCTCCAACTTCCTATATTTTACGATTTCCTGCTATGATAACTTTTTAAATTAGTAAAAGCTGAAGTTAAATCTGTCAAATGGACAAAACGTTGTAAGAGTGAAGACGTTTGGCTGCTCATCCAAGTTCTGGTCAGATTGCTGGTGGACACTGTCTTATATCTTTCTGAAGAGACAGGACTCCATCCTCAGACCCAAAGCAAACAAATTAAACAAAGAGAGCAATAAAGGGAGCCAGTAGGGCCATTAAAGGTTGAATGTAGGCCATCAAGACTGAAACTGTAAACAATAGATGTGTTAGTTTCAGTGTAGTTGGCTCCTGCCTTCAGACAGATATAAGGCAGTGTCCAGCAGAAATCTGACCAGAACTGAAGAAGCAGCTTAGATGAGCAGCAAAACATCATCATTCTTAGAACGATTTGTCTGGTTGACAGATTTAACTTTGGCTTTTACTATGGATCAAACCTGGATGACTGAGGGATTACACAGACAACATTTTACATTGGTTTGATTTATCATCTGGATATCAAGCAAATAGTTCAGTTAACTGAGCTGTGACCTGACTTATTGCCATACTTTAATACATGTATTTAATGTCACTTTAAGAACAGTTGCTGTTACTACACTCCTAATGCTCAAATATTTATCTAACCTTTAAGGCAAGACTAGTTTATGTGTATAACACAATTCATACACAGAGTAATTCAAAGTGCTTTACAGAATAAGAAAGACATTCAAATCACAATACAACAAATCAAATAATAATAACTTTAAAAGAGAAGAGAGCTACATGTGCAAAATGATGCTGTGTAAAACGACTTTAAAGTTGTAAAATAGTACTTATTGAGCTACAAAAGTACAAGTATACAAATATAACATGCTCTAATGCTTCACACAAACTATTCATTAAAGTATTACTTAACAATTTAATATCAAACTTGAACTTAACCTGCGCACAGTCACATGACTCTGGTTTACCGTTGCTATGGTGAATCCTCGTTTCTCCACTGATCGTGGCTTCTCTCCTCTGCCAAACTCAAAGTGAACAGACTCTGAGTGGTCTAACTCTGCTCTAAACCTGTTTTCTGAAACACAAAACTCTGAGTTGGCCCTAGTTCAACCTGCTTTGTAAAACAGATCCAATATTAGACTTAGAGAAATTATTTGATATGAAGCAATTAGTACAAGCAAGCAAGGAAAAAAAAAAAAAAAAAAAGTACCTATTTTTACCACCACCAACACGTCCATCCATCCATTTTCTTCCGCTTATCTGGGGCTGGAGGCAGCAGTCTAAGCAGGGACTCCCAGCCTTCCCTCACCCCAGACACATCCTCCAGCTCCTCCGGTGGGACCCCAGCCGAGAGACATAGTCCCTCCAGCGTGTCCTGGGTCTTTCCCAGGTCCTCCTCCTGGTGGGACATACCCGGAACACCTCCCTAGGAACCAACATAGGGTTTTTGAGAAATTAAAACATGTGCAATTGCATAAATCCATATTAAGTAAGATTAATGCCATATTATGTATTTCATCTAAAAGCTCCAAGATCTCCATGGAAAAGTTATTCAGTGCAACCTTTAAACATTCAGCAAACAAAACATGCCTGAGAGAGTTTAAAGAATTTAGCGATCCAATTTAGCGATCTGTACATTAACTTATTTGTAACTGTAAATGTACTTTTACACTGTAAGATTGGGTCTAATGCTGCCGCCCACAAGACTGCGTAAATTTACAAAATCACGATATAAAACTCTTCACAGCAACTTGATGTGAGAGTGCTCTGAAGGGGGAGTGACTTAGCGCAGAGAGCCGCAAAACATGTTCATAATGTTATGTTTTTTTCGGTTTTCAAAACAATAAAATGTAACAGGTGATGTGAATGTTATGTTAATGTTTTTTATTTATGTGGTTGGGGTAATACATGTTAATGAACAAACATGATTCAACATGAACAGAAACGCACGGATTATAATTAAAGGCTAATTTCCATTCGTTGTCCCAAGGGTCAAAATTAAAATTGCAGTTACCATAGTTGCACATTACACTTATTACACAATTCCCATAATTGCACATTACATTGATTGCACAGACCCCATTATTTACTTTTTATACCCACCCCCTTTATATTTGCCCATACATGCAAATACATCTCTACAGAAAAGTTAAAATCACATTGTCACTATAGATGATGCATGTTGGTTTGACCATAACCAGCTTTTCATCTGAGCTTTTACGTGGGACATTCTCTCAGGGTTACCGGGAGATTATTCCACAGGTTTTCACCTTGGACAGATAATGTGTTAGCAGTTAATAGCCCATAGAAGTAAAATCCCCCGTCTTTAACATAGCTGTATAAGTACTTCATTTAACCCATATCTTCTTCTGTCAGCGTGCCCTTTCTTTCCAATGCCCATCCAATTGAAACATTTGCACCCATTAATCTTATTTGAAGAGCTGTTCTTGAGTAAAGCGACAAAGGTATTACTAACTCGAGTGTAAAATTGAATACTACATCCTTAAAGTGGGATCTCAGTTCAAAAGGGCCTTGGGACGATTTGGCGAGATTTGGAGATTTGTCGCCCACTGGAACGTGTGAGGAGCAAGTGCACCTTAATCCTAGACTTAGTGAAGATAGAAGTGAGGAGTACTAAACCATCCGCCACCTCTGAACGGTCCCAAATGACTTTTTTAAAAGGGAGCCCAGCGCTTAGCAACCCCTCATGGGAGCAAATCATCATACCAACAGCATCCCATTGGACTGAGAAAACTCCTCTGCTCTGAAACGCTGCCAAGGATCAGCCTGCAGAGCTCAAAACAATAACACGAGGTACAAGAGGATCAGATCTGCACGTCAGGGTCAAAGATGTCAGAGCTGCCACATTTTTACAACCGGAAGAGGTGTCTTTTTTAGTACAGCACCACAGAATGTATAAAGAAGTGGACTAAGTGAGTGTGATGTCACCCACAGTGTTACAGCGAGAGGGAGCACAGATTTCCAATGTAAAGTGAATTGGAGCCAGAGTCGATGGAGCCAGAAGTGCGTCCATGCTCACTTCCTATTTGGAATGTGGTAGCTAGCACGTGTAGCTATGTCCATTTATATACAGTGGTCCTTCATTTATCGCGGGGGTTACGTTTTAAAAATAACCTGTAATAGACAAAATTTGTGAAGTGTCAACTTTATTTTTTACAATTATTCTGCCCTCACCACACACTTTATACACTTTTCTCAGACAGGCGTTAACATTTTCTCACATTTCTCTCTTGTTTAAACTCTCTCAAAGTTCAAACCTTCGTAGGCGTCTTTGTCGGTGCAGAACGTTTCATCGACATTGTGTTTTTTGTCGGGGAGAAAACCTGCAAACATACAACACTTCAGAGTCACACTGCGATCCAACATTTATGTAAATTTGTCTGACACATTCTGTACTGTACAGGAAACACGGAGGAGACTGATGGACAATGGTCTATAGTCCCTCAGCCAATCAGGACGCAGAACACTATGCATGCTCATAAGATGTAAAAAAAAACATGTAAAATTGCACACAAAAAATCTGCGAAACAGCAAAGCCACGAAAGGTGAACTGCAATACAGCGAGGGACAACTGTATACAATCTGTGTACATAAACATAAATACCATATCCACCTAACTTTCTAATCAATCTGCTTTAAAGGAACTGTATGTAAGATTTTGATTTTAAATTTCATACACTTGACTTGAATACCTTATAAGGACATTGATAATTATTATATTACATCACACGTATTGCTATGAACAAACCATTTATCACCTTAAGTGGTTTACAATACAATAGAATGACAGAACGTGGCCATTAGATGAAGTACAAATACTGTATTAAGTATTAAAGGGAACATTTAAATGGAAAAAGTCCAGCTCCATGTTTGATTCTTTGAGTTCTCGAGTATAATTCTACACTCGCAGCATGTCGGCTGGAAATGGACATTCTTTACAATAGGTTACCATGGTGACGATCTCTCTAGTCCCTTATTACAGCGCTCCTGCACCCACGGGACTAAATTTGATAGTGACACCGTATTGGCAGGTGTGAAGAAGCGCTGTTAATGAATGGTTGGGACTTTTTTGTCTTTAAATAAAGTCGTAGACACTGATTTATCTTAAAACAAATCAGATTAAACATCAGTGACTCTTACTTGGAGATTATTTTTTATTTATTTTAAAACATGGTGCCTATGTTTACTGATATTGACAGTTTAGATGATGTGAAATTGATTAAATAGCCTTTAATAGTGCTGTAAAAATACATTCAAAGCTTAATGTGATGTTCTTGATTAGCTGCTAGCCTGTTTAGCTGCAGAAAACCACATCAAGTGTCAGTCTGGAGCTTTGTAAATCCGGTAAAAGGCACTTCTACACTTAATAATGTGTACATCCTCAATAATAATAATCCTCAATATCTGAAAATCCCATAGTTACTTAATTACAGCCGAAGTGGTTAGTTTCTGTGGGAATTTTCCATCGTGATCCCTGCCGGAGTGGAGTTTGGATTGGGGTATGCTGGGATTGTGAGAGGATGACTGCAGCTCGTTAGTTCATTAAGTGAGATGCTCTGTTTTCTGCTTCCCGCTAATCAGCAGGAAGAGAAAGCCAACACATAATGAAACTTATGGAAAAATTACAATTCTAGATGAAAAGTAATACATTTTTGAAGCCCAGTGAGTGTTGAAATATAAAAAAGGCTTATTCTTTGTTACATACCATACTCATCTGACCATCTGAGCTCTGAGTATTTAAACCAGAATGACAATGCAGCATACATTTCAAAGCAGAGTGACTTTTGTTTCACACCCATGAGATTATGAACTTTTACACTTAAACAGGTAGAACAACATAGAGTTTCCTGGAGAATGGAGACAGAGACTTCACACATAGCAAAAGATGAAGTTCAAATCTGTAAACTGGACAAATCGTTGTAGGAGTGAAGACGTTTCGCTGCTCATCCAAGCCGCTTCTTCAGTTCTGATCAGATTACTCTATCTGCAGGGAGGGGCGAACTACACTGAAACTGTAAACATCTATTGTCTCTAGTTTCAGCTGGAGCTACCCTATTCAGCCCTTAACGACCCTGCTGTTGTTCTCATTATTCTGGGTCTGAGGATGGAGTTGTAGATGGAGGATTATGTCTCAGGCCCCTATTCCTGTTTAAGGAAGGATTGCCTTTCCTAACAAAAATAGTTTCTTTAACTCCCCTCTCAAACCATTTCTTTTCTCTGTCTAAGATCTGAACTTCACTGTCTTCAAAGGAGTGGTTCATGGCTTTGAGACAGATATGTACATCAGACTGGGGTCCTGAGTTGCTCTCACGCTGGTGTTGGTACATCCTCTTGTGGAGCAGCTGTTCAGTTTCTCCAATGTAACGCTCACTGCACTCTTCACTACACTGAATAGAGTAGACTACATTACTTTTTTTGTGGCTCGGGATTTTGTCCTTTGGGTGAACGTATTTGTACGTTTGTTTCAGGAATCTCATACTGTCTGAAAATCCTCTGAAGTTTTTCAGACACACCTGCTGTGTAAGGAATGGTAACGCCTTTCCTTCTGGGTTCAGATTCAGATTCTAGATGACTGAGGGTTTACACAGAGACTTACACATGTTAATATCTGGTCTGGGTCTGACACTGACACAGATCAAATGCATTTAAAGACATATGATAAGAATATTTATCTTGACAACATGAATATACGTAAATTTCCATCACAGTCCCATGAAGCATCAAACTGAAACACTGACACATGTTGATATCTGAAGCACTTAGCCTGTAAACCTTTGTTTTTCGGCTGACTCTCTTAGGGTCATTTGTTCCTCCTCAGCCACAATTTCATAAAAAGCGTTTCCACCTTCAAGACGCTCAAATCTCTTTAAATCGAAGAACCACACACACATTCATACACCAGCGAACACAGACACTAAGGGAGAGGTGGGTTAAGTGTCTCGCCCAAGGACACAACAACGGCATTCATCTGTGGGAGCTGGAATCGCACTTCCAACCTGTGGGTCAGCGGGTCTCACCACTCAAACGGTGACATTCAACACTTCACCAACTGAGCTACCGCCTGAGCCTCTCTATTTTGTGAACATATGTAAAAAGGCTAGATATGAAAGAGATAAAAATACAAAAGGTGGAGGCATTGTCCAGCTCCTCTTAGATTATAGTCATTTGTTTTTGGATTAATGAAAATTTAAAGGAAAGGAACATAACTCATTCATCATTAATGGTTTTATTAATCAGGGACAATACAACGAGCTATTACTAAAACATCAGATGATAAATGTAATGTAATGCATGTAGAAATACTGAATAATGCAAAATTTCAGTTGCCAATCCTTCCCTCCGCAAATATTTGAAACAGCTAGCGGCAGTTGTGTCTGCTACATAGGTGAATCTTCATTTATTATTAATTTATATCTTCTCTCATTGCATTTGTTCGTTGTCATGGTTGCAGGCGAGTAAAGTCAAACAGATATGAAATAAACAATTGTGAAGTGAACAAACGCCTACAACAAAGTGTGTTTTGCGTGGCAGCTTCACGCTCTGACACTGGATCACCTTGCTGCTGGTGCTCAGGGTAAAGTTAATATGCTAAAATAAAGGGGAAGAGGTGAACCGAAGAGCATAACTACAATGTCAAGCCTCATAAAGTGCAATTTTAATGTTCAAACTGCAAGACTTTTATGCTTCCTGGTCTGCTATGGTCAAAAGTCTACACAAGAGTTTGGTAACACTCTGTAATAACTACATCTCATTAGCTTTAAAGCATTAACAAAGAACAGCCAGCCAAGACACAAAGGCCGTCATGATAACAGATCTATTTGCGATACTGACAGTGTTGAAACTGCAGTGGCCTGGTGGTGGGCTCTTACAGTTCAATTTTTGTTCAGTCCCTGCAAGATGTGCCCTGTGGTGATTTTTTTTTTAACATATCGGTTAATGTTAAATAAATAAATGAACAAATGAACGAACAAACAAGAAACGCAAGGTAATTTAAAATGCTTTACAGAATAAGAAATACATAAAAATCACAATTCAACAAATCAAAACATAAATACTCATCATAAAATTAACATTGAAAGAGAAAAGTGCAAAATAAGAACTGTTTTGAGCCTGGATTTAAACATTGTCAAAGTAGAGGCCTGTCTCACATCTTCAGGAAGAATGTTCCAGATTTAAACTGCAGAAAGCTGAAACACTGATTCATCATGTTTAGTCCTGACTCTGGGCACCAGCAGGAGGCCGGTCCCTGAAGTCCTCAGAGTGTGAGATGGTTCACATGGCTCTAACAAGTTCGATGTATTGGGCGTACTAAGGGCAAGGCAGTGGAGAGACTTGTTCACACAGAGCTGCTTTAAAGTTTCTTCTCTGAGCCACAGGAGCCAGAGACCTGAGCACAGGACACATGTGTGAAGTACTTCCCGGTTCGAGTCAGGACCTGAGCAGCAGCGTTCTGGATGTACTTTGGCTGTCTTACCAGTGAGCAGATGGTTACAGTAGTCTAACTTACTGGAGACAAATGCATGGGTAAGTCTCTCCCAGTTCAACTTCAAGCCTGAGTCCATCGTTACCCTTAGATTTCTAGCCTGATTTGAAGGTTTTAGAGGTAGAGAGACTGGAGGTGACTGCTGACACTTTCTCTTTGTGTCTGTGGGCCAAAGACGATAACTTCATTCTCTCATCTCAAACATATCTGTGCATGTATATATGTATTAAGTATGTATTTTGCATTATGGATGCTGTCCCTTTTGCATTATTACAATTTCCTATCCCACGCACACCGTTGTGATCATTTGATGTTAAACCAAAAAAACTGTCGCATATGTGTAATGCTCTACCAGTGAGCCGTTCATATAGTGGTTCTTTAGGCTTGTCTGTCTGTGATGTAATCCATTATACACTTGTCACACTGGTTTATGTCAGTGGATATGGTTTGTCCTTCACTCATTTTGAAAGATTTTTTTTTTTTCTTTTGCTTTTTGCTTTGGCGCTGTCAGATCGTCCGCCCCCTTCTGTACTTCACTACGCCCACCAGCCGGCCCGGGCCAAACGCTACTGCTGCCACATGGAAACTGGCTGAATCAAAAGACTCTCTCTCCCTCTTTCTCTGTCTGTCTGTCTCTTTCTCTCTCTTTCACTACATGCAACGCTTCCTCCTTCAGAACATGAGAGAACAAGTGGGACTTATCTGAACTATGTATTTTCATGAAGGCAAAAGGAACACGCTGGGAGACACAGCTACACTGGGTTATGGAAGAAATGTGAATCATCATGAGGAGCAGGGCTATAGTTGGTTTACACACAAGAAACATATTGATTTTATGCTTCTGGTCTGATTTGCAATTGCAAATCATATAGTTTACATTAAAGAGGACATATTATGCTCCTCCTTTTACTGATTCCCGCCTGCTGTGTTGTGCTGTTGGAAAGTAAGGAGCAGAGCGATGAAAAAATTAGGGCTGTTGTCATAGAAATTAACATTATAAAACTAAATATTATATCTTTTGATTGGGGAAAAGTCCTCAAAATGCCACATAACAGGGAACTGAAACCTATATATAGGGCAAGCAGTGACGTGCGGTCAGGTGAGGCAGTGCCTCACCTGTCATCACAGAGAAAAATACATGAAATAGTTATATTTATCCAATAATTTGTACTATAGAGTTATTTTCTATTTAACTTTGCAATTTTATTCTTTTTTTTAAACTCAAAATTGCAGAATTTTTACCTTTACCGTTGAAATCCTCAGAAGAGACGCGCGGTGAGGCACAGGCCGTTCATGCCTCACATGGACTGACTGTGCCGTAGCTCAGCAGTGACGCAGCTGCTTTAAGCGGCTGTGAAAAGGCGCCGGGTGAGGCACGTAGTTACCCTGCCTCATGTTAGCCCAGGGATTCTTGTAACTCCCGCAGAATAGGGGCCGCAAATTACAATTTAGAGTTAGCAAGTCAACTTTATCAATTCACTTTTTTCTTCTTGTCTGGCCCGACTTTTTAAATGGAGGAAGATTACATATTAAAGCTCAAGCAGTTTTCTAAACTGGACTTTCGGTCGAAGCAGGAGGTTATAATTAAAGGACCGAGACCAACGCTAAAGGAGCTAAATGGTTTGCTCCAGACGACAGGACGAAAGACTCGCTCTTTTCAAACAGAAACGTAAAAAATGGTAAGAAATTGAATGACTTCAATCCACTGAAAACCAAGAAGAGGGGAACTAGAAAAAGGATAAAAAACAATATAAAACCAGCTTTTTATTTCATACTATTAGAGATATTTCATACGGACTTCAGAACTTTTATTTTGAAATTCTTTTTTATTCTGGCCCCAAGTCACAGGGAGAGACACTGACCCGGGGCCAAATGTACTGACACCTGGTTTATGTTTGTAAATCTGATTGTGACGACATCAGTGCCTCATGAACCTCACCGCACGTCACTGGGGCGTAGATAAGAACAGAAACTTTCAGTGCAATGGCCCCTCAAATGCAGGACAATATTATTACACAAATATGCAGGAATAACCCAAAATAGAACTTAAAATTAGTTGATTATTAATTAAAATATGGTTAAAAGTTCTTAAAAGTTGATTTTGCATGTTCCTTCATTTTCTACATGCATCACATGGTACATAAGATTAGTTTGGGCATTTGTCGCCTGTAACTTTCGTTGACATGGACTTCCTGAGTCTTTCTGAAGCACTCACTGTTGTTTTCGAAGGAACAAATAAAATAAAATGTTTTTTGTTTTTTTTCCTCAGCGTTTTTTTTTTCTTACATAACCCTCTGTACCTCTGTGCCTTAGAGTCACTGATAAAACAACATATCATGGTACGCACACTGGCTGTTTCCAGCATTAATAATTAGTGAGTACAGTATATACAGATGCTCCAAGCTCTATAAACAGTCATGCATTATGGTTTCTACCTCTCTCCTGAATTGTGAGTTTTCATCTTCCATATGGCCAACTTGTACAACTTTTTGAAATCCAAATCACTTTTTAAACCCACAGAGGATTTAACACTTTTGTGTTTTTAAATGAATGGACTAACACATTAAAATATTGATGAGTTTTGCCATTATTACACTGTTAGTCAAAAAACACACAAAAAACATTATTTCATGTAATACCCAACTAACTGAATCACTGAAAAAAATTAAACACTAAAGCTGCAAGCGGTGATGATGGCTCTCGCCACTGTGTGCTCATTCCTCCCATGGAATGGTCCACGCCGTGGACCTGCGACCGCCTCTGTCTCTTTCAGATTTCATTGGCCCATGACAAAGTACATGTGCCATGTGTCCCATCCATAGACTGTATATATAAATGGACATTGCTAACCTGCTAGCTGCTGCATTCCAAATAGGAAATGAGTATGGGCTGCGCTTCCGGCTACCTCGACTCTAGCTCCAGTTCACTTTCTACTGAAAAACTGTCACCTCTCTTCCTGTAACTGCTGCTGTCAGGCTTGTCATTTTGGGATTAAAATGTTCATATTAGCCCGCTCTACATGATCCTGGTCTTTTTATTTCACTAGAGTGTCCGTAAATCATATAATAAGATAAACCAGGTGCCTTCTTTCCACAAGGTTGCTCTTGCTAGAGTTACCAACAGGTGTGATTGACAGCATTACTAAATTGCCAAAGGGAACAGGCCACCTCACTCTGGATTGGCTCTTTGGTTGCTATGATACTCATGGTCAGAATTCCAAACATGGACCTCAGCTCCAAATTGGCCCCTATAACTGCTCCAGCCTCGATGAGCTTCATTTGACTGGATCCGGACATTATGGGTGACGTCACACTCCCTCAGTCCACTTCTTTTTACAGCTTATGCTCTCATTCCCTAGAGGTCACTTAAAAGGTGGCACTATAGAACCATTTTATGTGGACCTTGTACAATATTGTTATGAGAATACATTTTTCACTAAGCTGGTTGACTCTGCAATGCCTGATTGCCATTCACTTTGAATGGGTGGTTTGGATGGCCCTAGAGCCAAATCTGTAATTAAAGACGTGAGCAACGGCCCTCGTCACTGTGCGCAGGTCCCTCCCATGCACCCGGCATAGACTCGCGATCTCCTCTTAATTGCAACTGCTCCTGAATCGTGACGGCCTCTGTATGTGGCTGCCCAGCATTTCCATAGTGAAGTGTGCCAGTTGACTTATACTGTACCAGGGCGTTGAACCTGCAACCCTGAGCATAACACAATTTCTTATAGTGTAATTGACTGTCTTGAGTGAAGTGGGACCTGACCAAGCCAAGCTCAAGATCTGTAGATGGATGAACACTGTCCTGCAGCAGCTCACGGCTCCTGACAGGCTGCCCCAGTGTCACTGGTTGAAGGATGGGTCAAATGCAGAGAATGAATTTCCCTCATGAGGAGTCCATAAAGTACACCTAACCTGACCTTATCTTGTATTAACCAACCAACATACTTTAAACAGTGTTTCCCTCAGGTTTCCTCTGAGACTACAGCTGCACAGGCAATTCTTCTTTCAATCAACTTATTTAATACATATTTTGGAGTAAATATGTCACTTAGAGCAACTGTGTTTAATATGTTCTTTTGTAATTATATCGGTAGTTGTCAAACATCCTGATGTTTCCAGCAGTGTCCCATCCAAATATATCAGAAATGTCTGAAATATTAAACTGCTGCAATATTTCAATGGAATTGAACTTTACAAATTTGCCTCATGGTTAAAAAAATATGTCTTTAAGATTGGGTTTAAAATGTCTTCAGATTTATATGAAGGAAATTAAAGAGCTTGAGAACTTTTTATATCCTGAATAAATCTAAATTCAAATTAACAGCAAAAGTCATTTTGACTTCAAATCTGGCAAAAGTGATATGTGATGTTTATGAAATATATTAAAAAGGTCCTATATGAAAAAAATCCTCACTACAGGCAAGGAAAAAAACAATAGTCTGGACTTAAATCATTTGACTTCTCTGTTTTGTTTTTAAGTTCAGCCCTGGAGTTCAGCCCTGCAATGCATGTGTGCCATTACGAGTGGGTGAAAATGTAAATATAACTAAATTATAATATGCTAAAAATAAACCTTGGAACTCTGCTGGGTTCAACCCGGAAAAATAAATAAACTAAACAAACTAAACTAAAGCATAAAGCACACAGGTTCACTCTCTGAGGGAGGCAAGTGAGTTCCATTTATTTTAAACTGCATAAATTGCATAAGGCTTGAGTTAGGACTTCTGTTTTACTTTCAAGGACCAATATAACTTCATCCACTTGAACACTTTGGTTCTTTATGTTCACAGGTTACAATTACTTTCCTGCCATTCAGTGTCAAGATTTACATTTTATATTTCGGTTTCACACCTGGGCAGAAAGGAACAAAAAGGTGAAGGCAAGACAGCAGGATGCACTGCATGTGTAACTGAGTCAAATCCCATAAGTGCTTCAAAGCTCGCAGCCATGCTCATGGGCTCGGCCACAAGGACCGATCAGCACAGACGGGGCAGGCCATTGCCCAAAGTAGAGGGGCTATAAAGGGCAACAGAGGGGTATGAGCGCTGCACAGCTACACCTCTGGACTAGCATCATGGAGAACAGGGCAGGCAACACAGCAGGGGGAAGTAAGCAAGTCAGAGGAAGACCAAAGAATGCTGGGGAACCTTTAGTTTTAGCTCCACTGCCACCTGCTGGTTGCTCCACAAAGTCAACCCTACTAAATTCTACCCCCCGAGAAGTTTATCAGCATGAAGACGATAGAAAGTGTCATTCACACTGTAGGACTGGCGGGGATTTGCTCCCAAACATCAAAAATGGACTGATTAGGACCAGTGTCCAGGAGTAGATGCGGATGTGGTATCTGCCAGCAGGGTAAATTAGGTAAAAGCTTACAGACATTAAAAATCCGCTATTACATCAGTCACGCTTGGAATGAATCGTCCTGAAGGGTGAAGTTCAGTACAAGGACTACAAACTGTTCCACAATGTCAAGAACCCCTAACTGGATTACAGGATGCAGTAACGGCTCTTCATTCTGACAACATTGGTGTGTCTCTATTAATGTTTAGTGGTTCCTGTTTATTGCATGATTTGAGTCACTGTGCATTGATGTCTATGTCTATCCTCATATGAGACTTTTCGTCAATGTTTAGGAGATCAAAAATGGAATAATTTTCTTGAAAAACAATACCCTCAGCAGTTAGACTTTGTTACTGGCCAAGTCATTGGGTGAGGCCCAAGATAAAATTAGAAGAACCTCTTGAAAGAACTTCATTTTTATTCACACTTGTGACACCTATCCCTGAGTTTAGCTAACAAGGGCTGAACAGCACAAAAATGCAATTGCTTTACCAACACCAAAACAAATCAGATCATTCCAGTGCACACAAAGGTAGCTATGAGTTTGAATGTTGGCGGTGGGATAAGCTGAGACTATCAGCTCTGTCCCTGTGGTGTGCTGCGGGCCTGTTCTTATCCTGCTCCTCGCTGCTTCTGTGCTGCCAAACTCCCCGATGCTCAGTCCTCTCTCTGTTAAAGAGTCTATCCCCACACATGGCTCCACTGTTGGTTAAGAGGAGGCGCAGGATCGGTGGCAGCACTGCATTGTAACACCGCAGAGAGAAAAGCACATTTCGGAGGTGCTGAAATAAGCAGGAATCATGATACAGTAATTTGGGTTCCCAGGCAAAACATATTACCGTGAGCGCCCGCAGGAGAGTGAAAATGTGATTGTGGGGGTGAGGACTTTCATAGCTTTATATTGCATCTATCTGGATATTATTTTCAATGCAAAAGACACCATAGGGTAATATGAGTATAGTCTATGTCTTTGTGTTCTCACCAGCCTGTACAGTTTGTTTTATTTGGTCATGTTTTTGTCCTCCTTTGGGTTAGTTGTTATTTAAATTTGTTCATCTCTAATTTAGGCCTGTTATATAAAGCCTGGGTTTAGATCTGTAATATTCATAAAGCCAAATACAGTAGTTAGTCGAGGTGGGAGTGAAATGTCTTGTTAATTGACATATGGCAGGAGCTGGGATCAAACTGCCAACCTTAATAAGAAAACAACTTTATCACGTTTCAGTGCACCTGCCAGTTAAGCCACATTTATGTTTTGACTTGTTTGTATTGCGATTTCAATGTTTCTTTGAATTACAGTGTTCCCTCGCTATATCACTGTTCACCTTTCGCAGTCTTGCTGTTTTGCAGATTTTTTTCTGTGCAATTTTACATGTTTTTGTTACGCTGGATGAACATGCATTGTGTTCTGCGTCCTGATTGGCTGAGGGACTATAGATCATTGTCCATCAGTCTCCTCCGTGTCTCCTGTACAGTACAGAATGTGTCAGACAAATTTACGTAAAAGTTGGATCACAGTGTGACTCTAAAGTGCTGTATGTTTGCAATTTTCTCCCCAACAAAACCCACAATGTCGATGAAACGTTCTGCACCGACACATTTCAGAGTGTTTCTGTGCACGGAGAAGCGACTCTGTGGATACCGCTGGAGCAGAGGCACATGAACAACACATTTAAAGCGAGCATCGAGGAAGTGGGATATAATCTACGAAGGTTTGAACTTTAAGAGTGTTTAAACAAGAAAATGTTAAGGCCTGTCTGAGAAAAGTGTATAAAGTGTGTGGTGGTTTTACAGCCGCAAAACATATATAATAATGGTAAAAAGTAAAGCTTCACAGATTTCGCCTATTGCCTAAAGCCTACAGAAGGCTTTTGTCTTTTATGATCCCAACTCTTGAAACAGGTGACAGTTTTAGTTTAAACTTGCAAAAAAACTCTCTGTATGAATAAACTTAATTTTTATTACACAAGCGGATTCAAAAAGCTGCTGACGTTTTAATGCTGATAATTTCATGTAGTGCAATGGTCGGATCACACGAAGTTAACCAGTTTCATACCCCGCTCTGTGAAACTGCTTTTAATGTATCAATCGCTGTCATCGTCAACTAAAAATATCCTGTTTTTGATACTAAATCTGGAGCGTGGGGACCTCATTCCCACAAGGGGGCGTCACAAAGTTTATATTTGAAGATCAATATGAGGCAGACGACATGCTGCTAATGACTGGAGTCCATCACACGTCGCTATATTTGGCTAAATGCCTCTTTGGGACGACTTTGAAGACAGAGTTTATTAGTAGCCTGAAGCTGAGGGCGCTATGAGTTCTCCGCAGACCTGCTGAGAACCACGATACAACTCATACAAATATCAAGCTCCAACTCTCTGGGGGTCATTTGAGATGTGGTTATCACTCCCTCCATCGTGTTTCGAGCCAGAACCAAACATGTTCATGCGATCTGTTTTTTTTTTTCTTTTTTCAGTGATGCATGAAACAAAGGAGCTCATTTGGTTACCCATGTTTTTGAACAAAGTGACATTTCTCTGTGCACTCACTTTTTGCTCATTGAATCTGCAGAAATCTGTGATGTTTTTCAGTCTCCTGTGATATATTTTTTTTTCTCTTTCTTTTGCCTCATAAGCAGCCATATTTGTTTTGATATGGATGGACCATGCATGTCCCTGATTGGCTAATCCACTTGTCAATCACGCCCATCTGAACTCAGGGAGATGCACCGGAGACCAGACTCACATCTTTGTATAGATGAAGTGCGCGTTCTGGATCCCAGGCAACATATTTCATTAAAAAGCTAGATCGGTTGAAGAAATTAAAAGTGTACTATGCAACTTTTCTGGTTAAGGATCCGCCGATTGATTGTCTCCTTTGTGCTTTGCCTAAAATGTTGTACAGCACAGCATTTAACATATCTATTTCCACGGAGCCAACAGCAGGTCTATGGGCCGATGAATTTGCACATTCGGCTTATTCCAGGACATAAAAAGCAGGTTTTACACTCAGGCGCACGTGAGATAATCGCTTTGGTTATGTGTCTATCCACTAAGATCAAACACTCAATGGAAAAAGACGTGACGTGGTCGGCTTAACAAACACTGGGTCTTATGTAAACAACCAATATTAGCATAGCACATTTTTCACTATGAATTATGCAACACATTTAGCTGAACCTGGGGACATTTTCTGTACCAGTGGTTTGTGCATTGTGGCAGTTTCTCATTTCCCTTCCAATTTCACATATGTACAATCTTAGCGCTTCAAAGCTAATCAAGATCTACTCTAGAAGTAGATACAGTTTAATAGTCGTCACTGGGCACGACTCCAATGAATGGATCAGAAATGAACAATAGAGAGTGATGTTTGTTCCCTGCTAAAAGCTGTGGTAAGTTTTGGAGATGTTTTTAAGCCAAACCCAGTTACCCAGTTCAATTCAAGAAGGTGCTTGGACAACCATCCTCCCTCATAACAGATTTCTCCAGGCTGATTCAGAGGAGCACATATGCTCCTTAAACCTTTTAACACCCACTTCAATTTGGCATGTGCACAATAGTTTCACAAACCCAAATGTCATAAATTATTAAAAGAAGAACTTGCAGCCCACATGCTTTTGTAATGAAACCGTTTAAAACTCCTGAAAGTCCTGATTAGAATATCTCTTATACAGTATGTAGCCATGGTTTTTCCTTTTGTGCTCGTAACAGTCTTGTCACGATACCAAAATCTCAAACACAATTTTTATTTCATTTATTTATTTTATTTTTTTTATTTATTTAACTGGGACAGTGCATATTCATAAACATATAAATGTAAATATACCAGAATTAGCCCGAAGGCTACTTTACATCTGTCCCTGGCAGGTTAGAGAGCTAGAAACAACTAGAAACTACAAGTTCATATAATAGACATAAGAACAGATTATCAGTTTCAATTCAATAGTACAGACGTGGATGAAACAGCACAATGAAACACAATCATAACGTACAACACTGACATGTACATAGTAGTATAACATCAATGATCACAGTTCTGGTTCCTCTTGGGCCATCGTTTCAGGTTAATTTTAAATGTACTGAATGTCGTAGAGTCTCTTATTGCAGCTGGGATGTTGTTCCATATTTCTGTTCCTTGACTGATAACATCTGCTGACTAAATGTAGTGTGTCTATAAGGTATTACACAGTCACCTCTGGTAGAGGCTCTTGTTGCCCTATCACTAGTCCTGGTTTTAGCCATAATGAACTCACCCAAGGGGAGGACTGAGTCCATTTAAGACCTTATATACTGCACAGGCTAGTTTAGATTTTCTAAAATTAGCAAAACTTAAAATATTATTTTTCTGAAGTATCAGACAATGATGAAAAGATACAGATTTTCTATCAAATATTTTTAAAGCTTTTTTAAAAAGTGATTCTATTGCTTTTATGTCTGTCATGCTTGTCAATGACCAATTAGTAATGTAGTATTCAGTGTGAGATAAAATCATGCTGTGGAGAAACATTTTAGCTGAGTTTTCTGACAGTGATGATGACAAGCTCATGGAAAAGGCCTAATATTCAATTCCAATTTTGATACAGCAAAAATACCTAAAAAAAAAAAAAAAAAAAAAAAACATCAAATGAATACGATTTTTTGGTACACTCATTCAACACATTTTTCTTTTAGCATCCTCGTCCATGAACTGTTTTTCTATTGTTATGTAAAATGAGTGCGCTGGTGTGTTAAATTTGCCTTTGGGAGATTGTTGCTGTTTTTTCCCTGTCCTCAAGATCAACCTGCCAAGGCGCTGATGATGGAAATGAGCCATTATGTGTAAAAGTCCGTTCGTATGTGCTGTTCCTTCACTAATGAATGAATAAAATAAGAAAAAAGAAAAATATATACTTAAACTGTAGAATATAATTTTTAGCACAAAATTAGAGCCGTTTCTTCAATATTGATTTTTTCAGATGTCTCATGTGAAAGCGCAGAACCTCCAGAATTCTCTCAGTGAGCTGCAAAGGCTGCACTAGCTCTGATTAATGATTGTTTTTTTAGGTAGAAAGTGATCAGGTCGCTTGTCTTGGCCTAATCCAATAAAACAAACGACAAACAACACTGCAGCAGGAGTTACTTCTACTACAACGGCTCCTGCTTGGGTTTATTTTTAAGAGCTTCGTAAAACTTTCATATTTCGTCAGAATCTGTCTTGCTCCAGTACAGATGAATTGCATAAGCGGCCCCTGAGGTCAAAATAAGTCTGCTGTGTACAATCTCCATCTAATTATGAAGCTTTTTACTGACTGACAATCAAGAAATGCAATGTTAACTTTACTGTGATGGCAAAACTCTGCTCTGGCCTCTGAAAGTTGTGGAAAACTTCTATAAACGCATTACGGTGATACATTTGGATGCTCGAAATACATACGGTAAGTGAGGAATAACTTTGGACCACTGCAAACTGTTATTTGTATAGCACAATTCGTACACAAGGTAATTCAAAGTGCTTTACAGAATAAGAAAGACACTGAAATCACACAAATCAAAACAATACAATTCAAAATTTCAAACCTGTGTACAGGACTTTAACCTGTTTTACTATCAGGACTTTAAACTGAACACAGAACCTTTCTTCGTGAGGGACTTTAACCCTCACTGGGGACTCTAACCTTGTAACAATATTACACCCTTTAATTACCAGTTGGGGACTCTAACCCTGTCTTTTATTATTTTCGAGGGACCCAAAACTCCCCAGGGAAGCGCTGTACGCACCCAGCTACGTAGGGACACATCTGCCCACTACACCAGTCCACAGTGGGTCACAGGACTCGAACCTGTATACAGGACTTTAACCTGTTTTACTATCAGGATTTTAACCTGAACACAGTTTCGTGAGGGACTTTAACCCTCACCGGGGACTCTAACTCATCTCTTAAAACACACTAGTTCTATAAAACAGTAAAAAATCAGGTGCAGCCCTTTCTGGTTGGAGTTTGCATCTTCTCCCCTCGCCTGCGTAGGGTTTCTTTGGTTAAGAAAGTAAATAAAGACGTTCTTCGTGTGTCGCATATGCTCTGTCCTCGTCGTGGTTTAGTTAGGCTCGGCGCACTCCCCACATGGGTCCGGGCTCTAATAAAAGTCTGGCTCCTTCTTCAGTCTAACCACACTGTACTGACGGCTCCCCGGTGGCTCCGCTGATGACTTCAATATAAAGAGCACAAAGCCATCAGCAATTTTCTGCTCAGACTTCCACCATCATTTCCCAAAGCAGTTCGCAAACTCTCCACATCCTCTCCCCATTTCTTCGTCTCGTCCATCAATTCTGTCAGTTTTTAAAAAGTTTGGAAAGGGAAATTTGAAAAGATGATTGACAAGTTTTAAATATTGAATGTTAAACTGTACTACGCACTTTTCAACAAGTTCCCACTGTTGCAAGCTGTTGTTAAAACTCATTTCATATTTTCAGGATGGAATAAATACAGAAACATTAGGATAAGCCATACTGTGGAACAAAAGCACTAGAAAAGAAGTTACAGAGTGCACATTTTAAACTTCATAAACAGAGACAGGTAAATTTAACACTGCCTGGCCAAAAAAAAAAGTTGTCACCTGGTTCAGCAAACTAAGCAAAATGAGGTCAGCTGAGCTGAATACAGTTGGTCAGGTTAGTTTCCAGCAACAGATTTTTCTCTTGCTTGAAAGAATGAGGTCAGCTGCCAATGCCAGGATTCATCGGCTGAATGAGTGAAAGAGTTATTCAGGATCAATGGATTTTTTTTTCACACTGATGATTGTCCACCACAGAGTCCAGACCTTAACCCCATTGAGAATCTTTGGGATGTGCTGGAGAAGCTTTGTGCAGCGTCAGACTCGACCATCATCAATGCAACATCTTGATGAAAGAATCAAATGTGGCTTTTAACAGTTGTAATGCTAATTTAGTCTTGATTACAAAAAAACACTGGACATGGCCATTTGGTTTATGTTATTATTATTTGGTCTTAAGACATCTATCCAATCAGAAAACAGCATGAGCCTCTCTCATTTGGGTTGCCAGTTTCAGAGATAAATTCTAGTTCAGAGGTGCCCAAACTTTTTTTTATTGAGGGCCACATCTCAAAACATTAGAAGCGGAGAGCCACGGGCCGGTGACCAATGCAGTGCAGTTAAACACAGCTTTGACAGAGCCGCTGTACATTAATAAGGCTTGAAACACATTCATTTTAGGTCTGTATCACACTGCAGAACTAAAATGAATGTGTTTAGGATATAGTGGTAGAAATAGTTTAATTAAAAGTACTGCTTATGAACAATTGGGCTGGTTCAGCAGGAGGCCTGAGAGCCAGTAAACACTGCTCTGAGGGCCGTTTTGGACACTGTTCTAGTCAATTTAAACCTAAAAGTACTCTCTCTGATCTCATCTGATCTGATCTGATCTGAATGGTCACTACCTAAACCCCATCACCTGCAGCGTTCCATATTCACCTTACTCTGGCCCCAAGTCAACTCTGCATTCTCTGGGAGGCTTTAAAAAGGCTCCGTAGTCCCTATGGAACTTGTTTGCTGTCAAGATCGGCAGCAAAATAATATAACCTGCATAGCGCTGACACGACCCACGGCAACGTCCGGCATACAGTGAGTGTTGAGAATGAGAAAAACTTGTATGTGCCGCTTTTCTGCAGGTTTAGGCAATGTTTAAATTGTAGTACCTATGTATCCTGAGTTCTTACAGGCTACATAGGTACTACAACGCAAACAAATTAAAGCCCTTTAACGTCTGAGCTCGTCTTTCTGAATAGAACAAACGCCTTTCCTGTGTGCACGCTATACTTGCAGATTTCCTATGTGAGGCCTGGCAGCACCAGACTGGCAGTAATGAGAGACGGAGGTGGGATATGTGCTGTTTATTTCCACCATCTGTGACTGGCCCCAGATCCACTAATAGTTTTGTGATTCGCTCTCACACACGACGAAGGCACTGCTGCTTCATGTGTCCTCTTGCTATGAGTAAGATCTCTGTAAGTGCGGACTGGAAGAACTGTTTTATGATTCGCAGAACGGTAGTGAATTATTGATATTGTTCGGCTATTGCAGTAAATATTTCATTTCTGGTGTTGTAATGTATGACATCATTTGTAGATAATAATGTGGGATTTGAATATGTTTTAGTTGCTATCTGTATTTGTGTTATTACAGTGACTGCTCTGTTATGGCCTGTTCAGCACTTTGGTCAGCTTTAAAAGTGCTGTGTACAGCTAAAGTTTTGACTTATTTTGAATTATTTCTTGCAAGTTGGCAAGTTCACAATGGATTCATCTCGTAAATTTTGTTTTTCATTGAAGAGTTACTTTACAGGCGGTAGTAGTTCAGTTGGTAGAGTGTTCGTCCTCTGATCCAACGGTTTGAATCTCGCTCTCGACACATAAACATCATTAGTAGAGCGAAAAATCCACTGATCCACAGGTTGGCAGTGTGATTCAACCTCCCACAGATGAATACTACCATTGTGTTCTTAGGCAAGACACTTAACTGACCTCACCCCCAGTGTCTGTGTACACTGGTGTATGAATGTGCGTGTGAATAGTGAGCGGTTCCTTGATGTAAATCGCTTTGAAAGTGGAAAAGTGCTGTATAAAAATGTGACCTCGTACCATTTAGATGCAAATTAAATCCAGATCTGGTCCTTATGAGGTGGACCCTTGCAGCAAATTACTCACATAGAAGAATTGGATAGGTCTTTTTCCCCCCCCAAAAAATAATCAGTTATAAGAACTGTAAAATGAGTTTGTTCAGGTCTACTTCAAAACCCATGAGTAGATCTAAATGGCTTGACAAACACTAAAATAAACATGTTAAAATATACTTTTTTCATGTGTAAAAGTGCCTGGTGCACACTGGTGGGCTGGAGGACGCTAAGAGGATATGAATTGTCTCAGTCCAAACATTTAACTCTTTGCAGGTAGTAAGTCTCTATATGTCTCTATAAATAACCCTGAGCAGTGGAAAGTACTGCATGTATTTATGATGAAGCTAACAACATGGCCTACTTTGAACAAACTGGACACATACGTTTAATGTGTTAACATGGTTGTTCTTTTAAAGAGCTTGTACCTGTTTCTTTTTTGTATGTATTTCAGTTAAAATGTGTCTTGCCCAAGTACAGAAATATTGTATAAGCAGCTGTTGAGGTCAAAATACGTCAGCTGTGTACTGTCTCTGTCTAATTATAAAAAGCAATCAGGAAGTGCGTGGTTAGAATGCTAGCTGTCGTTAGTATTACAATGAAAGTGAAACTAAGCTCTGGGCTTGTTGTCAAAATCACTTAAAAACTCAATTCATTCATCTATCCATTTTCTTCCGCTTATCCGGGGCCAGGTTGCTGGGGCAGCAGTCTAAGCAGACTTCCCTCACCCCAGACATGTCCTCCAGCTCCTCCAGTGGGACCCCAAGGCGTTCCCAGGCCCAGCTAAAAGACATAGTCCCTCCAGCGTGTCCTGGGTCTTCCCCGGGGCCTTTCTAGGGAGGTGTCCAGGAGGCATCCTGAGCAGATCCCTGAGCCACCTCAGCTGGTTCCTCTCGACGTGGAGGAGCAACGACTCTACTCCGAGCTCCTCCCGTGTAACTGAGCTCCTCTAAGGGTGCGCCCGGCCACCCTGCGGAGGAAACCCATTTCGGCCTCTTGTATCTGCGATCTTGTCCTTACCCAGAGCTCATGAATATAGGTGAGGGGAGGAACATAGACTGATCAAGAGCTTTGACCTAAAACCTCATCACTGTGAATAAATGCAATGCTGGGAATGAATATGTTAAGGTGAGGAATAACTTAAAACTCTGCAAACCGTTTAAAATGAACTTGTTTTTTTCACATTTTTAATCAGAAGGACAGCGTCTTTAACGAGAGTTCAGTAAAATGTTATACTGCTGTTAGCTCTAATATAAAATAAGCCTTTAACACTACTGGCCAAAGTAGATTCTAGAGAATTGACCAGTGGGTGAATCAATATCAGTGGTAAGGGCAGACTTGTTACATGAGAGTAGGTCTTTCATTGATTTCTGTAAATCACTGTAGCAACATAAATCTGTGCACCGCCTTCAGAGCATGTACGAATATTAGAGCCATTTCATATTTCACACAAGTTCTGTTTTCTGAAGATAACCAGCACTGGCAAGGCTCATAATAATCCACAATTGTAGAGTGAAAAGCAGGTTTTCACAAATAAAATTAAGTAAAACAAATAATGGTGGGCCAAAATAAGCTTAAAGTAGCACCACCGACGCTCAGCACAAAAAGGATTAGAGTTTGTGAGCTTTAAGTCATGTTATAATGTCGTTTTCTCATCTAAAACATACTTGGAGTTGTGTTTTGTTTCATTCACACATGTTTGAGTAACACTTTATTATTAGTCTGTCTACATTTCCAAAGCTCAAAATGCTCTGTTCCACCTTGTGATGTCATGATTTCAACTTAGCAGCTACTTTTTACCTTTAGTTCAGGAGAGACTGTGAAATTTGTGTTTCATTTAACTTTACGTGTTGTTTTTGTTTAAACCTTGCAAGGTACCGTTCGTTTCAATATATTTTTTTTAGCCCCCTTCTGTTCAGTTTACCCTTAACATCCCTGTTCATTAAATTACGTCTTAATTTACCATTTTCCATCTTGGTTTCTTTTGTTACTTCCCCGTCCCCACATGAGCTGGGTCGTAACAGTGTTTTCTGTTTGAGAAGAACTCAGCTTGTGTTAAACATGTGTGAATGAAACAAAACACAACTCTGGCTATGTTTTTGATGAGGAAAAAACTTTAGAGCATAGATCAGAAAATAGCGTAACATGGGAACTTTTAATTCAACCAAAACACTATTACAATGCTACTTTTGATTCAACTTTAAGCCGCACGAGGTAACTTTGCTGCTTGTCTATGGAAATGTCACCGTATTGCCTGGAATGTTCTATGACATGGCATTAATGTGTGGTCACCTCTCCGCAGATATGACCTGTAACATGACTCAGTGGCGCCACCTGTATGTCTCCACGCTTTGTTCACCTTTAAAGTAGTAAAATAACAACGATAAACCAGAAAGTCGTGAAACAGTTAATACAAAGTGAAATTATATCTCGCATCTCATCTCATCATCGTATATCAACAATTTATATTAGGAAAAACACAGCTATAGTATTGAATCTATACACAATCCACATGCTGAAATTACCCGAGAACAGCAGAGAGACGAGCCGACGTTTGAAAGTGAATTCATTTAACTTTCCCGTAAGGTAATTGGTCTGACGGCGTTCTGGGGTTATGGAGTTGTACAATGTAGGATTTCTTGGCTGGTTAAATGAGCAGAAAGCCAAAGGCAGCAGATTGCAACAGAGGAAGAGACACTTTATGACTTTCATCTATTTCTTTGCAATAAGCCAGAGCTCATTTCTGTACTACAAGACTTTTCATACTGTGACTGAAGCAGGTGGCACATATATGAGACAATATACAGCTCAGTGATCATGCATTTGCTATAAAACATTCTCATTATAAGAAATTGAATGGAAAGCGCATTGAATACTTGAGGTGTTTTTTCTTTTTTTATGAAGACATTATCAGTGGTTATGTAATGATAGTGTTGTGAATGTAGAGTGAAAGTGTGTCTTTTGCAATTTTATAATCCAGACGTGAAAGAAACTCTGCCCACACCCACGTCTCCTCTTTCTATACATAGGTACCGTAGGTGGCTTTGGTTTGGCATTGCATGAACAGAAGGGGGCAGTGTTGCAAATGTCACTGCAGGAGTCTATGGGAAATATTACAGTTCTAAGTCAACAAAAACTCTTTTTATAACCAAAAACTGAGTAGAAAAAATGTTGAAACCTGTCTTTAATACAAATTAGTCACAAATTGATAGGCGGTTTACAAAATAATGTTAGTTTGTAGTATATGTTGTTGGAAAGGTTCATTTTAAAGTTGCTTATGTGATAGAATGTTTTGAAATGTCTTTCCGGGCAAAAAAATAAAAAAAAAACATCCCAAAACCATCATATGTAGAATTTTAAACTGTGTCCCCAGATACAAGCTGGATATGATAACAATTGTAATGCTGATTTATTCATGAGGCTGTCATTTCGGTCGGTTTTAATATTTAAATGTCTAATGTCTAAAGGGACTCTCTCTGAAGTGAATGCTCACTACCTAAACTCCAGGGAGTGATTGAATTCTTGAGGTTCTGAGGTTTCACATGAGGCCTGTCCATATACCGAGGAAGAGAAAAACTTGTATGTGTTTCTATCTGCAGGTTATGGCTCTGGAAACCCAGGTTCAGATGTGCTTGAGCAGGCACAGTTCCTTAAAGGGCCCATATTACACTATTTTTTGATCTATGTTATAATGTCCTCATCAAAAACACCTGGAGTTGTGTTTTTTCCCCATGTTTAACACACAAACCTGCATATTTAGGCTGAGTTCTTCTATCAAACATAAAACGCTCTGTTCCACCTTGTGATGTCATCATGCGGTAATACAGGAAGTGTTTTTAAACTGCACACATCTTCACTAGAATCATTTGGATGATTTCAGCCCTGGAATTGCCGATCTCTACTGAAATAAAGGTAAAAGGTAGCCGTTAACATGAAAAGTACCACTTTATGACATCACAAGGTGGAACAGAGCATTTTGAGCTTTGGAAATGTAGACAGACTAATAAACTAGAGTTACTCAAACATGTGCGAATGAAATAAAACAAGGAACAATTTGTGAAGGTAACCGCATCATAACGTGGCTTAAAGCTCACAAGAATACATTTTGCGTAATATCGGACCTTTAAAATAATAATGTTTAGGCTTATTATCAGCCGTATTGATTTTAACAGCATGGAGAACACACTATTTCTAAATGGTTTGCTTTATATTAGTCTAATCTTATGTATTTAATTGTGAGTATTAAATCTGACGTTGATCAAACCAATGGAAGTGAAAGCTGGTGTACGTTTTGGTATGCTGTGGTTCACTGTGTCAACTAGATTTGCAAAGAGACAGATGATTTCCCCTGATAACCAGAGGGTGTTGCACATATGAAATGCATTTACACTATGGCTTGGTCTGACCTTTCCAAAGACACAGTGCTACACAAGTCTTAAGATTCAACATTAGAACAATTAACCGTACAATCTCTGTCAAATTGACTCGTTTATAATGTGTGATGTGGTGCGTAAAGCTGGAGAGGTTAGCCGTGGAGACACCACCCTGCTCCATGGTGTAGAGGGGAGGGGAGGCAGAGGCGAGGAGGAGAAGGAGGAGGAGGGGGAGGCGGTGCGAGAGGAGGGAGAGAGGCTCAGCTTCAGCACCGCGGACAGCTCCCGGTGAAGCGCAAGAGGAGCAGCAGCAGCACGGAAACGCTGCGCTACCAAGAAACTCACCCGCACGGACCGCTTTGGATTTTTACGCACGGAGAGGACTATCATTTTACACCGTTTTTGTTTGCTTTTGGTGCGGGACTTTTAAGTTTCTGCTCTGTGTAAGCGATCCGGACTGCGCTGGGGGATAGATAATTTGGACTACACGCTATAAACAAGTTAGGGTTTGGACTTAATGTGTTTTACGGATACCGAGAAAGCAAGAAAACTAGTTGTTTTACATGCCTGCCGCAGCCTCTCCACTATAGACTGTAGAGTAAGCCTGTGTGATGCTCTGTGTTCCCCTGGGGGCAATGGGAGTCCTGCCGCCTCTGATGCAACCTCCACAACACTGACTACTCACTATTGCATGGAGGATAGAGCTTATGCCTGGGTTGGTGGGTTCTTGAGTTCTGCAGACGAAATAATGGTGCTGTATGCGCATATAACTTTTGAATGATATAAACATTGTGTAGACAGGACGAGCAAATTGTCAAAGTGATCATGGCGAGTGTGAATTGCAGGGCTACCCCAAAAGAACTGGCCCAGAATAGTTTCCCAGATGTGGTGGAGCTGAACGTAGGGGGGCAGGTTTACTATACTCGCCACTCCACGCTCGTAGGGACCCCTAACTCATTATTAGGCAAGTTATTCTCAACCAAAAAAGACGCCACGAATGATCTAGCCAGAGATCCAAAGGGACGCTATTTCATCGACAGAGATGGCTTCTTGTTCCGCTACGTGTTGGACTTTTTACGGGACAAACAGGTCGTACTCCCGGATCACTTCCCAGAAAAAGGCCGGCTGAGGAAAGAGGCGGAGTACTTCCAGCTGCCCGACCTGGTGAAGCTGCTCTCTCCTGAAGATTTGAAGCAAAGTCCGGATGACTTCTTTCACAGCGACTACGAGGACTCCCAGGGCAGCGACCCGCGCCACTGCCCGCCCCCGTCTCTGGTGCCCGCGGATCGGAAGAGCGGCTTCATCACGGTGGGGTACAGGGGGTCGTGCACGATGGGACGAGAGAGCCAGAGCGACGCCAAGTTTCGACGCGTGCCGAGGATACTGGTGTGCGGACGGGTGGCGCTGGCGAAGGAAGTTTTTGGGGAGACCCTGAACGAGAGCAGAGATCCGGATAGGACCCCGGATCGATACACGTCCCGGTTTTACCTCAAGTTCAAGCACCTGGAGAGGGCCTTCGACATGCTGTCCGAGTGCGGCTTCCAGATGGTGGCTTGCAACTCCTCAGTGACTGCGTCGTTCGTTAACCAGCACACAGAGGACAAGGTCTGGTCCAGCTACACGGAGTACGTCTTCTACCGTGAGTAAAGACATGTGTTTTTTGTTTATTTACTTTTTGGGAACCTCCGAGCCAAAGTTTTACGCATGCGTAAAAGTGCGACATTTGTTGGCACCACTAGACGGCGCGCTTGGATTCAGTTTGGAAAGTGGCTTATCAATGTCATTCGTTTTGTTTAGTGACTAACATTTGACAGTTTGTTTGTTTCTTTGTTTGCTTTTGGCACAAAGTAAATTAAGGAAAAATTGAATATTTGCACATACAGACTGTTTTGTTCAAGTTGCACTGGGCCACTTTTCTAGTTGAGGGTCCGCCACCTGCTTGTCTCCATGGTGACGTTATTGCCTTACGTGAAATGTTCCACGGTACAGCATTAAACTTGTATATCACCATAGAGACAGTCAGATGATGCCACCAGGCCAAGTTATAGGTAAGGTTTGTGGAGAGGCGAACCAGCTCACAATAAGAATGAATGTTTCTCAAAGTAGTAACCTGTATTTGTATAACGGAAGATGCATAAGTTTGACGCCGCACTGTGGAACATTCCAGGCAAAGCGATAATATCTAAGTACAAATGGATGCGTGTTAGTCCTGGACACATCTGAAGCTGTCCATTTGTGGGAGCAGATCTCTCCTTCACTGTGGTTCTCCTCGAGCTTTCTCTTTTTCTCACTGTTTTTTTTTCCTTGCCGAGAAGGAGGGTCTAAGGACAGGGGGCGCTCTGGGGCAGTTCTCCATTTGCTTGTCTGTTTCTGTTTCACTGTTGAGTCTCTAACTTTCTGTTGGTTAAATCAATTCTCATGTTCAGCCCTAAGAGGCGACTGTTGCTCTGATTTTGGGCTTTACAAAAATAAATTTACCTGAATTGATCGATTGATAACATCTCCATGACGACAAGCCGGTGGTGCAACCCTCAACCAGAGAACTTAATGCACCTTTAAATTCAAATATTACCAGTCAGCATCGGAAGGATTTTGATATATGTTTGGTTTTAGATCCATATTTTGTCCCTGCTGTTTCTCGGGAAGTTTTATTATTAGCGCACAGGCTCTTTAAGGCAGTCAAGTCTAATTAATTACTGTAAGAAATTTTGCTTGAGCCAAGTGGAACAAACCCAATTAATCATCTATATAATTGGGACTTAGACGAGATGCTGATTTGGAAACACTGGTACCTTGAGAGCAAACGCATACCTAACTCGCCTTTTATATATTACCTCATTCAGGGAGGCTTGCTTTTTTTCCAGAGATAGAAAAATCTAATTTCATTTTACCATTGTGAAGCGTCAGCAGAGAAATGGTTCTTGCCATGCTTGTCATTTTGGGTGGGATGCAATTTTTTCTTTTCTCTTCAGTCTAACTTATTGGTTTGGTTTTTGCCCTCTGTTAACATCCATCATGGTGTTGTGGCTTGATGCTTTTAAAACTCTTTGCCAGCATATGGGTGAGAAAAAGCAGGTGTACTGTGCGAGATATCATGACACTTTTAAAGCCAGTCATAAAGTTTTATGAAGCAACAACCCAATCCATATACTGAGAGGTGACAGCCATTATGTGGGTCCCTGTAGATACTGCCAAATAAGCTATATAAGCTCTTAAAACATGTTTGATTTTTTAACTCTTTAGGGTGTTGAAATCATGCAGTTTTGATAAGAAATGTTATTTTGTTTAACGGTCCAACAATCCAGACGATCCAAAATAAAAAATAAAAATAATGATAATACAAAAACTGAACTGTTTTGTCTGGAATGCTCCATAGTAAGGCATTATACAATCTACATAGTGTATATATAAATGGAACAGCTAACCTACAGCCACGTTCCAAATAGGAAGTGAGCATGGGCTTCTGGCTCGATCAACTCTGGCTCCAATTCACTTTCTATTGAAAAACTGTCACCCCCTCTCTCCATAACTGCTGCTGTGAAGCTCGTTATTTTGGTCTTAAAATGTTCGTATCAACCCGCTCATCATGATCCCGCCATTTTTTATTTCACTATTGTGTCCGTAAATCGAAATATGAACATTAACAACAGACAAATTAGGTGCTCCCGCTAGCTTTAGCAACAGGTTTGACTGGCAGTGTTGCTAAGCGGGAAGTAGTGTTACCTTCAACAGTCTCTCTCCTGATTGGCTCTTTGGTTGCTATGCTTGGTTGCTATGGTTTTGTTTGCTTTGGTTGCTATACTTGTGGTCGAAATTCCAAATTTGAAACTCAACTCCAAATTCGCCCCATAACAGCTAGCCTCGATGAGCTACACTTGACTGAAGCTGAACGCTGTGGGTGACGTCACGCTCTCTAATTCCTCTTCTTTATACTATCTCCCTGCAGATGTCACCAAGCTACCAAGTTATAAGTCAGATCTGTGCAGAGGCAAACTCATTCTCTGTAAGAATGCATGTTTTTCAAGGTATTACGCAATAGAAAAACATGTAATTGGATAAGTGTCCTGTGGAACGTTCCATGCAAAGTAATAACATCTCCAGAACAGTTACACAGTGCACCTTTGAACATGTATTTCAAACAATCAACTGGCATCTTTATCAGTATTCATAAATGCCTGCAGACAATGTACTTGCTTAAATTTAGACCCATGGCGACTGTACTTGGACGTGAGAATGAGCGTAGGATTTTTGTGAAGGAAGCCAAAATATTACATAACTCCTCTTCTTACATAAAAACAAAGCAGAGATGCAGCTTAGGGGCTGGTGAGAATTGGCTGTGGAGAAAGCACAAAAAGCACAGAAGGTTCAGTGTGTCAAGCCAGCATTAGTAATACACACAGTGCCATAGAAAGATACAAGAGTAAAAGGCTGTTAAGGAAGAACTGACCTAAAGTCCTGTAACCCCACACGCAGACTGCAGTTTTGGTTCACGTTTGATTTCTGTTGAACTGCCAAAACTAGCGGCGTTTATGTGTTTGAAATGTATTTGCTTTAAGGCAGTGTGTTAACAGTGAATTTTGTAATATCTGTCTATAGAGTGCAGTGACTGACTGGATATTTTTTCGCTCACTAGAACTTGACATTAAATTGTAAAAACGTTTATACAATAATTTCTACTTTTCTGGGATTGAGATAGGAAGTTTGTCACATCCTTATATGTTAAAGAAGACCTATTGTGCTTGTGTCTGCTATATATTTATTATCTATTTCTATCTATTCCTAATTTGCATGTTTTAAATCACAATCCATGAAGTTGTCGGCCTCTCCTATGGAAATCTGCAGATCACACAGCGGATTAAAAAAAAAATGACATGACGCTGCAGAATCCTACGCATTTCGCCAATTAAGAAAACTAAATTGGAGAACAAATAAGTATGTCACAGTGGGCGTGTGCCGGTGGCGGTGAAAATGGGGGTTGAATGACACTGTGGCGTTGAAAATAAGCGATTAAAGATTGCTCAAATATGCACGAATCACTCCAAAAATAACTTCGAGAGGGTAAATGAGAAGGGGAAACAACTATAGCATGGTTCAAAGCTCTGAAAAGACAATTTTGCAGAATAGGTCTGCTTTAATAATGCACTTAGACATAGTTTAGTGGTATATTGTTAAGTGGAGTGGAGCATTTATTCATTACAGGTACTTTTATTACTAATTAATGCATCTTTCCCGTGAGGGGCTCATCTAAAAGGATCTGACATTTAACTCGACCTGGTAGTGCCTCTTGTCTCCATGGAAAGACAGAGTTTATTTATTTGAGGTTAGCCCCTTGAGATGAACCATGTATTTTTAAAGGGAGTGCTATAAGTTTAATACCATACTGTGGAACATTCCAGGCAAAGCAACAACATCTCCATGGACACAAGCATCAAACTGTTGTGAGGGTCTAAGTGTACAGTACGCTGATGTGTTGTTTGATCCATGCTGCTGTTTTGGTCAAAAAAGAGATTAGAAATTTCACTGGGATTTTATAAAGGTTTCAAAAAAAGTTACACAATTCACATTTAATTTCATATTTTTCAAACTGGGTGCACTGCCGTCTTTATCTGTACTTTTATGTCCCACGTTTTGCAGCTGTGTTTTTATCTGACAGTGACGTCGATATTATACAAGCATGTTCTTCTCATCCTGTCCAGTTGATGCACTTTGATGGTTTTATGTCCTGTCTGATCATAACTGAACCTTCATTCCTCCTCACCATTTTATATTGAACCAGATGCCCCCCTGAGGAATAACACTGGTCCTTTACATAAACACTGCTCACTGCACCTGTGTATAATGCGTGGCATGAGCCCAGGCTTTTTGGTTCCATGGCTGTCCCCCGGCGTCTGCGCCCAATCATCCAGATGTTTGGCAAATCCCTTCAGTTCTGGGGCAGTGGTCCAGCTACAGCTCTTGGGCCCGTGTTACACCAGCTGTAAAATGATTCCTGAGCTAAAAATATTCCCCATTCCCCCAGCCAATATAGATCCATTCATCTTCATCTGCTTATTCCCATGGGGGAGTGTAACTAATGGAGTCCATGTCAGTAACTATGGGCCTTAGGTTGGATACAGTGGGTGGTTAGTCAGGATGAATCGATATTATCAGTGAACCATGACTGTAGATAAGGATAACTGTAGGAAGTTGCAGCAACATCTCATTTAACTGTAGTAGCCTCTCCAAAAAATATAAATTGAACTTTAAACGCAACATTCCTTTGCTTGACGTTCCGCAGTATGGCTTTAAACTTATCTATCCCCATGGAGACAACCACGCAACGAATTTCCAGCTTTGGAATTAATAGTAATGGCAACTCTTTTAAAGTGCAGCTCAATCAAATGCACTGCCGGCCCAGCAGACTAAGCAGCTGCTTAGGGCCCAAAGGCCACCAGAGGGCCCCCAAGAGCCCACACATTTGTATTGAAAATAATATAATATGTAAAGTTATCCTAGAAACAGTGCTTGAGTGTTTACAGCAGCTTAAATATCCCTCTATAAAGATTATGTTTGTTTTTTTTAATACATAGTAGCAAAATGTCTGCTGCCTACATTTGTTTTATCAGTGTTTACAACCCCGACGTGCGCTGAGGTACTTTTGAATGGCTGTTTTACAAGTTAGATTAAAACATTTCAGTCTTTTGGTCATATAAATACAAATACAATTGGTCAAAGTGGTCATAATGTCGTCAAATGTGAGTCACCAATAGCTGAGCCCATGTACATCCACTGCCGAGGGGCCCAGACACACATTCTGCTTAGGGCCCCATGAAAGCTAGGGCCAGCCCTGATTAAATGTACTCCAAAATTTGAACTAAACTACTACTTCTACTTTGACTTTTTTTCAGGTGTTAGAATAAACACTCTCTTGGTGTAAAAACTGCAAAAAAAAAAACATTTTAGAGTAACCAGTCAGCTCTAAGTGGGAAATCTGATCACTGACAACTGCACAGCTCAAACACTGTCCAGATAAGCCACTATCTCGGATCTCACAGTAACCAAAGAGACACACACTGGACGCTGATTCATTTCGAAATGAGTTGCTAGCATTAGCGGCCTGCGTGTAGCCGCTAACAGAACTGGATGGCTGTTGGCTGCAGTCACCACCACAAGTGTCTGTAACAAGCCAAATGGAGTGGAGCATGAACAAAAGCCTGCTGCTGCAATATGGGGCTGTGATGATGTGGGTTAGCCTCTCCAGACCCCTCTTTCCTCTCTGATAAACTACCATCGCTGTGTGCCGGCTTTGTGGAGCTGGTTAGAGGGCATGCATTTAAAAGAGAGGGTGCAGAGAGACAGGTGCGTGTGTAATTGTAAAAAAAAAGCAGATTATAAGCAAGGAAACAATGCGATTATAGGTCACCACTGGGGCTGGAAAAAAACGGTGTGGCTATACTTTCATATTGATATACTGTATACCAAAACCACTCGAGGAGATACTGAAAGAGTAGGGCACAAACAATATAATAACTATAAATCAGTATTATGACATTCGTTACAACCCTTTCTACAATTTTGGCTTCTCTACTTAGCGATAAAAGTTGAAAATAGGTGTATTTGAAGTGGTATCTTGAACATATTTACTAAATTAAAGATGTTGTACCAGACTTTTATGTTCTTAAAACTGTGAAATAGTTTCCAGTGGTCCAAAGTCATCACTCACTTACCTTATGCATTCCCAGTATAATAATTATTCACAACTTTCAGAGGCCAAAGTGGAGTTTTGCTAACAGCTAGCATGCTAACTTCACACTTCCTGATTGTCTGTTCCAAAGCATACTGAGAAAGTATCTACACACCCTCTACCCAAGCCCATTGCTTTGTTCCCCAATCCATTCTTTCCTTTTTCTTATCTCCTCTCCTAGCCCCTTTTTCCTCTATCCTATTTTCCACTTCTCTAGCTCCTTTTCTCTTTTCCTGCATCTTGTCTCCTCTTTCCTAGTTCCTACCCCCTCTCTCCCATACTCTTGCTCCTTCATTCTATCTCCTTCCTCTCCTCTCGGTTTTTACATTTTGTCTCCTCTAGTTGCTCTCTCCTAGCCCCTTCCTATCTCCTCTCTCCTAGTTCCTCAAGCCATTTTTCTCTATCTAACCTCCTCATTTCTGCTTTCTTGTTGCTCCTTCTCTTTCCTCCTCTCTCCTAGTTCCTGCTTCCTATCGCTTCACTCCTAGTTCCTCCATCCATTCTTTTCCATCCAACCCCTTCATTTTTCCTTTTTTCTTACCTTCTCTCTCCTAGTTCCTAGTCTCTCCTCTCTCCTAGCTCCCCCTTTCTAATTTCTTCTTGCCTCCCCTTTCCTAGTTACTGCTTCCTAGCTCCTCTCTCCTGGTTCCTCCATCCATTCTTTTCTATACAGCCCCCTAGCCCCTCCTTTATGTCTCCTATCTCCTAGTTCCTGCTTCCTATCTCTTCTCTTCTAGATTCACTATCCAACCTTTTCATTTCTCCTTTTTTCTTCGCTCCTCTCACGTAGTTCCTAGTCTCTCCTCTTTCCTAGTTCCTCCATCCATTTTATGTCCAACCTCCTAGCTCCCCCTTTCTCGTCTCATCTTGCCTACTCTCTCCTAGTTCCTGCTTCCTATTTCCTCTCTCCTAGTTCCTCCATCCATCCTTTTCCATCCAACCTCCTAGCTCCCCCTTCCTCTTCTTTTCTTGGCTCCTCTCTCCTAGCTTCTATCTCCTCCCTCTTAGCTCCTCTCATACATTTTGTCTCCTCTTTCCTAGCCCCCACTCGATCCATTCTTCTCTATCCAACCTCCTCATTTTTTCCCTTTTCTTCTTGGCTCCTCTCTCCCAGCTCCTACCTCCTCACTCTTCTCTCCACTCTTTCATGTCATCTCACTTTGCTTCAGTCAATCACTCGCCTGGTCTCGGTTGTCTCCTCCACACATTCACTTGGCTGTGTGTCCCGGGGCTATAGCAGCAGCAGCAGCCGCAGTTACACGCTTCACTACACTGTCACGCCTCCTGTCGGGCTCCTCATTCATATCTGCTGTCTGTTCTCCAGTCTGTCCTCATCACTGTTTGTTTAGCTTCATCAAAATGGCCATCGAGCAGTAGATTAGTTTGTGTTGTCTGGACCAGAAAGTGCATGTTCTCTTTAGTATGTTTAGGATTTATATGGGACCGCAGCGGAACAGTGAAATTAATGAATGAGCGAGTTAGCTGCCACATTTAATCTTTCCTAGTACATTTTCTGCCTGTTTTTGCATGATCACACTACTTTTTTTTGTGAATAATTCTACTTAATGGTTCGTTTTCAATATTATCGTTTACCTTCTATATCAGAGGTGTCAAACTCAAAATTAAAAACTGTGACTAAGTCGTGGGCCAAACTAAACATCTGCATATTTTTCAGAAGGGGTGGATTAAATGTGAGTGAGGCGACAGGTAGCAGATGCTAATGAGTGCTAACAGAAGTGGTGGGAGCTGGTGCCAACACATTTGCAAAGCATTCTGGGATTCGTAGTATTAGAGCTGCATGCGCTATACTGGCGCAGCGGCCGGCGGGCAGCTCTAATACATATTTGATATGACCTCGTGGACCAAATATATTTATATCGAGGGCCAAATTTGGACCGTGGGCCTGAGTCTGACATGTCTGGTCTCTGTTGACTACAGCAATATATCACATTTCAAAATGTGTTATCGTGACAGTCTGTGCAGGTGTAGTCTTGTGAGTGCAGCTACATTGAGATTCATAATCATTTTGAGAGCTTTTGCCACGCCCCGTTTTTAGTCGACTAACCCATCTGCAGGACATGTCTTTAGCCGACCGAGAAGTTCTTTAGTTGACTACAGCCCTAATGTTCTCAAACTAGAAGAGAATTTGCTTGATTTTGGGCAGGGCTGGAAAATAAAACAAAGAAAAGGCTATTTTTCTGACCAGCACTGAGATTGCGATGAGATTTGAGCATTTAAAAAAAAGGACTGAAATAGACCTATGAACTGACTAACTAGAAGAATCACATGCAGTGTCTGTCCACTGGTCCAGAGGTTGGCGGTTCAAATCCCGCTGTCGAAATAAACATCATTAGTTGCGTGGTAAGATCCACTGATCCACAGGTTGCCAGTGTTCGTCCTCTGATCCAACGGTGTGAATCTCGCTCACGGCATAAAAAAAACATCAGTGGTGAAGCAGTGAGATCCACTGATCCACAGGTTGGCAGTGTGATTCTAGCTCTCACAGATGAATGCTGGTGTTGTGTCCTTAGGTAAGACACATGTTGCCCCCAGTGTCTGCGTACACTGGTGTATGAATGTGTGTGTGAATGGGTGAGTGGTTCCTTGATGTAAAGCCCCTTTTGCCTTGAAGGTGGAAAAGCGCTGTATAAAAATGTGACCATTTCTGTACATGTTTGTATAGATCTAAACTACAGGCTGCAGGATAGGACAAAATGGATGGAGGATATTATGTTACTTCAAAAACTGCACCCTTTACGATTTGATAAACCTTGCAGTTCTAAGTTTGCAATATTGTATGTTGATTGTAGAAAGAGGTTGAAAAGCAAATAAAAATCAGCCATGCTTGTACAATAAGACAATATTTTCCATACAAAATTGACAAATCTAAACAAAAATCAATCCCAATTTGTAATAAAAAAAAGTCAAATTGATTTCACATAAAAGAGACTGCTCAAGTCAGTCACCAGTGCACATACAATTAAAGACTGCACTAATGTCACTAGTACTGCTGCTATTACTACTTGCATTAATCCTACAACTCTAGGACAACTACTACTAAAACTACAATCAGTTTACCCCATCAGCTAGAAACAGACAGATAGACTTAATATATATAATCTATTGCTGTCCCCCTAAAGGCACATAAATCCTTTTCATTCTCGACAGACAAGTTCCAACCCTGGACCTACAGGACCGTGTTGTTTCTGCCCCGAAACCCAAACCTGCTCGATCTGTTTCAGTGCACTCAGCTTTTGATCGATCCCCGTGGTGCCTCCCCTCTTTATATTGAACCTGTCAATCTAGAAGTGCATCGTAACCATTTGCAGCTGCCCTCAAGTTTACACACTAAAACTTTGAAGCTCTGTGTCCGTGACTGATTCTGTATTCACTTTAATGAAAATATTCTGAAATACAAATTATTGACTGGATACTGTCTGAAATAAGAAAATAAGAGTGACCATTCAGCCGTGGACCGTGACCTTGATGATATGAAATCACTCCAAGTACTATTTTAATATTGATCTTATTCCGCCCCACCCACTTTTACCTCTAAATGCTACTACGCATTTCGTTGTTGTAACATTTCCAGTAAGCGAATCCCATACATTTCAATGGAGAATTTGAGAAAAACTATGCTATAAAATTAGTTGATTTGTGAAATGTTTAAATGTTCATGTGATCAACAAGTTAATAATGTACCAATTCTGTGGGAGGCTTTAAAACAATTTTGCAGTCTGTATATAGAAATGATAGCAAATTACAACCCGGATGATATCCACAGTATTGCAAAACGTTTTTTTTTGTGATCAAGTTTTTATCAAGTATCAATCTCAAGTGCAAATATAACTGACATCCGATTACATTTTACCTCTCCACCCCCACCCTCCATCCTGATGGGCATATAGACAAAAAACAAAGAATAAGTTATAAAGAAAGTAATAATAAAATAGTAACAAAATAAATACTAAATAAATATAGAATAATACAATAATAATAAAAAATAATAATAAAAAAAAAAAAATAAAAAAAAAAAAATAATAATCCCGTCCAGGTTTGAATTGCTTCCATACAGTAATAGCAAATTTCCTCCGTCAAAAGACATCAGAGGAATTGCATGATTATATTATTATATTCATATCATGTCCAAAATAAGTTGACGATTATACTTTATTTGTGACTCACTCTCTGCATTAAACCTATCCTACAATGCCGACTACCTTCGCTGGTGAGTGGATTTTACTTATTGTGCATGTTTTGGGTTAATGGAGGAAGAAAGCCTTTAAGACATAAGAGCGAGCGAAATGCAAACCCCACGCAAACAGGCCCAGGAGTGGAACCCGTGACCTTGTTGCTGTGAGATGTGAATTCAAGCCACTCACTTTAGACAAGAGGCCACAAAATATTTACAATGTTGAAAAGAAGCCAGAAACTTTGTGTAATTCTTCGTGTGCAAGTTAAAGGGATGTTTGTCAGATATATTTCCCCGAGCCCCATGCCCTTTAAAAATACAAAAACATGCATCTTGTATATTTTTATTGCCGTTTTGTTCACAGCAAAACCAACCACAGACATGTTTTTTTTTACCTTTCTGTTCAGTCCCACTGTTGCCTTATCCAGCCATACTTTTCCAAAAGCACATGATTACAACGAGCTATTTTTATCTGCCAATGTGAAGTGGTGTGTGAAGCGGTGAGCCATTAGCTGGTTATTCACAGATGACTTGCCACTAACATAGCAAATGTGTTTTGGCAGGTAGGAGGGATGGGGTTATGCTAATGCTAACGACATGTGTTTTTATGCATGACCCATATTGGACTTCCTGGGGCATTTGGACTCCCGTTGAGCTGCGAGCTAGCCGCACCTGCACACCCCCAGTCGAAACCAGTGCGATACGCGGGCTGGCTAACAACATCTTTGCGCCAGATAGCCGTGATCCGGGACATTAGCAAGATTAGCAGGGACGCCCTACGCACTTGAGGCCTGTAGGAAGCGATTAGCCTCTGAACAGACAGGTTGTGACAGCGCTGGGGAGGGACAGCTGCTGCCCCGGTCCAAAACCCACAGGGAGACCAGTGGAGAATCAGACTAATTTGCAGTAAACAATATTGAAGCCTTGGAAATGGATAAAAATGAGCTAGCGTATGTCCTGTGAGGGATTGATCCTAGTGATGGTGAAGAGGATGAGGAGGCTGTTGCCGGAATACAGGATGAAGAAGGAAGGGAGCGCGTTTGAGCGACTGAAGGTGATTGGCTGTAGATTGGTTGTGGAGATGCAGTGAGCCGTGAGTGACGGAGAGCAATAGGCAGAAAACATTAGGGAACATCGGTAGAAGTAATGCTTCGGTTGAATTAATTAGGATTTTAATAAACGTTTATATAGACACCAAATGTTAAAAAGTACATTTACTACTTTCATTTACTTCACACATGAAAGAAACTGCAACCACCATGAAACACATGATCCACGATGCCGCTATAGCATATTCACACATGCAGGAGTGTCTTGCTAAATGGTATAACCGATGAGCCACCAGTGGGGAACTACATGTTAAACACCAGTAGGCTCCTTTACACTGTAGTGAACCTTTTGAACCATTTTCTCTTAACTTTCTGACTCTATTGTATGCAAAGAGTGAGTCACTAAAGTTGGGATTCAAACCACCAGCCTTCGAATCACTCGGCAAACACAATTTCTGGAATGCGTGTTGGAAAACTGACTTTTAATATCCGAAGGTATCCTGGTGTTATTGACCAAAGATCTTCTGGCAACCAAAATAATTACATTTATGTGCCAACTTCCACTGACTTAACGATAATTAATGACTGCTGTTCTGTGTGAGATTGTAGTAATTGGTGTCAATGGGAACCAATGTTGCTGCTTCTGATGCATTTTAATAAGGATCAAACCCAAGGCCACATCAGATGAGAAAAGTCCTTGAACAATGCCAGGACTCATTCAAGAGAAGGTCATACAGGCCTGAGAGTGGAGCTCTTCAGTCATATGTAGTCAACGGCAACAATCATGACATAATGAGATAAGTGCTGACATGGAAAGATTCAGTTTTTACCCAAGCAATACATTCTTGGATATCAGTTTTTTGGTTACAACTAAACCTGAATTTGCGTAGCATGACGAAAGACTTAATTCATAATGAACAATAGTTTATAAACCGATTATTAAGAATGATACTGACATAATAAGCGTTTAATACAAGGATTAAGATTAGGAGTTATACGTAAGGTTTTAGAATAGACTTGCCCAAGGACCCAACAACCTGTCATGGTTACACTAACAATGAGAACAACAATCATTTCTACCTCACAAGCTGTTTATACAACATATCTGTACTGGGGTAAAAACACAACAACCATATTTGCTGTCAAGGTTACACTAGCAACAACTAGCATGTTAATAGCGCACTTCCTGATCCTTGAAGGGTAAAATGATTCACAGTTGGCTCATTTCTACCTCACAAGCTGTTTATACAATATATCTGTACTGGGGTAAAAACACAACGATATTTGCTGTCACGGTTACGCTAACAACAACTAGCATGTTAATAGTGCACTTCCTCATTCTCGGAGGATAAAACATTTCAAAGTGAACTCATTTCTACCTTACAGGCTGCTTATACACTATATCTGTACTGGGATAAAACAGGGTAAAAACAACAGTATTTGCTATTACAGTTACGCTAACAACAACTAGCATGTTAACAGTGCACTTCTTGATTCTTCAAGGCCAAAATGTTTCACAGTTAGGTCATTTTTACCTCACAAGCTGTTTATACAATATACTTTATATACTGGGGAAAAAATACAACAACCATATTTGCTCTCAAGGTTACGCTAACAACAACTAGCATGTTAATAGTGCACTTCCTGATTCTTGGAGGCTAAAATGTTTCACAGTCAGGTCATTTTTACCTCACAAGCTGTTTATACAATGCACTTTATATACTGGGGAAAAAAACACAACAATCATATTTGCTGTCAAGGTTAAGCTAACAACTAGCATGTGAATAGCGCACTTCCTGATCCTTGAAGGGTAAAATGTTTCACAGTGGGCTCATTTCTACCTCACGAGCTGTTTATACAATATATCTGTACTGGGGTAAAACATATTTTTCTCAACTACACAGACTAAAATCGGGGACAGCCACTTTAACTAAAACAGAAATGACAGTTCAGGTGGAGAGCAAAAGCAGCTCATCTTAGCACTGCTTTTCTTAAAGCTGATGAATCACAATTTCTGTTTTGACAAAGGTAGTTGAAGGAACTGCGAGACTGAATAGGTTCTGCATGAAACGGCTGCATCCCTGAGTGCGTCGCTAGCCACCGCGCTAACCATGGCTCAAAATGCTCTGAATCCATTTTTCAAAACAGAATTACCCACTGTGTCTGGGTCATAGAAGAGTGACTATGAACTGGAGCTATCAATCTTGCAGCGAGGAGCTTCTGACGCACTAAAACCCGTTTGCCTGCATATAAGTGCTACAGAAGAGGACTTTTTCTATAGGTAAAGTATACATTTCCATAAAGGTAAAGAGGAGGAAGATTAAACACAGGTCGCGTAGGTTATATGGAGATAGACTTCCTCTGTCGTCTGGCCTCCCCTTGACCCTCCTCCCCCCCCTTCCCTTTCGCTGTAAGCTTGGAGCATAGATTCCCATAATCCTTACAGCCCTGGGAGGATACGGAGAGCGAAGAGGAATCACAGTGAACAGACTCGATAACAAGCTCCTCCCACAGCTGTCAATCAATGCAGAGCTAAGTTGGACTATGCTGGGTAGTTTAATTAAAATGATGGCTATCTATAATGGACGAAAGGCAGTACGATTATTCCATGAGGTCTCGCAGGCTATTTCCTTTACGCTGGGTAGTCTTTATAAATATTTAAATTGTGTGAATTAAATGCATTCATAGAGTATTTGTATTGGAAGTTAGTAGCGACAGTAGCTCGATTTGGTTGACCGTTTGTCCGCTGATCTGAAGATTGGAAGTTCGAATCCCACTCTCGACTTAAACATCATCATGCAGAACTATCGATCCACAGGTAATCGGGGCAGTTTTGAGTGATGTCACCAAGTACTCGCAGCAACTACTGAAGGCAACACACACAGATAGAGGACAAGGAACATAAGATTAGTGTTTAGTTCCACTTTCAAATCACCTGTGTCCTTGTATGTGCAAGAAATCGGTCACGCGATCAAGAAACTATCCATTCGTTCTCCTCGGCACCTTTCGCTCTCTCTCTCTTGCAGGTGCCTATAGTTTACATGTTGCGGTTTTCCTGCTGGAGTAAGTGCTCTGTGGTGGAGAGCAGACCGTAATGATGCAGCCGAGAGCCTCTTCAGCCCAAACTCAGGGCTCAGCTGCAGTGCATCAGTGCTTTAATGGGCCCGCAGAGGACACAGTGTTAAAGGATATGCAGATCTGCTCACACTACTGTAAACCTAATGGACACGATCACACTGTGGGAGTTTAGAAGACTATGGGAAATGTTATAGGAAGCCAACAAAGATTCTACTTGCAAAGGTGCTCTACGGAACTTTTCTGCTTGTATCCATAGAGACACCATGTTAAAAGATAGGGAAATCTGCTCACTCTGCTGTGACCTAATGGAGTCAGTCACACCGCAGGAGTTTAGAAGAATATGGGAAATGCTATAGAAAGCCAAACTTATAGAACTTTTCTACATGTTTCTGTGGATATTTTACTGCTTTGTCGTGAATGTTCCACAGTTTGACATTAAAATGATCTATCCTGCATTTACTCAAGTACAGTTTTTTTTTCACTGCTGAAGAATATGGATAGTACACAGTATGGACATTAGCTGTATGGGTAAGGATGCTACGCTTAGAGCTACAGCTAGAAGTAGAGCAAATGTCAGATTGAATTTATTAATCTCCATGGAGACAATTATGGCCATCACGCCAAGAAATAGGTCAGATAAAGGTCAGGAAGAAAGCATTTTATCAAGTTATTTTATAAACAGAAAATACAGCTAATTGAATAAATGCAAGATGAATCATTTTCATAGCACACTTGCTCACCTGTGCAGACTATCAGACAGTAGTAACATTGAGAGCATCTAGTGGTGGTATGTGAGAATACAACAGGGCAACAGGGCCAGTCTCAGCGCTTTAATGTCAAACTTGAATACAACTTTTGGAGGTTTTTAACTAACTGCTAATGCGCCTTTTATGTTATGGTATTTATTGCATGGTGGATGTTCTCAAATTATTGATAATCTTTGGCAGAACTTCACAAAGTGCTCATAGTCCTGCCTCTGCAAAGGATTAGAACAAAGTTCATAATCAGTGATGCCTTCAAGCCTCTCCAGTGTTAGTCATGTGCTTGGTAGAACATAGTGTACATGTGTCATCCACTCTTTAGGCACTAAATATATCCCCTCGTACCATGTAAAAGGATGAAAGATCGGAAGGAAGCATGAACACTTGAGAATGCAAATATATTTCAAAATGGCTACACATATGCAAAGTACAGCTTAGATTTTTGGCCTTAGTAAGACAGTTGTGGATTTGATAGTTATGGAGTATGTTGTCTGAATGGATCTAAAAATGTCCTTATGCAGCTTTATTCTTGCAAATATATACATTTCGTTTCCGCCCACCTTACAGCTTATTGTAAAAGCTGCACTCTATGACTCTACATCTTAGTAAGTTGTTGGTGTCTACACACAGTAACCAGAGAAAAGCTGAACTACATGTGATGTATGTCGTGAAACATGCTTGTTTTTCATTTCTATTTTCTCCTCTTGACCTTGACTTTATCATTTGGAGTTTTTTTCCTAAACCAAACAGAAAAAAGAGTGGTAATAATGGTGCTTCTTTTTAGGAGGAAATGACCATTATAAACCTGGCTCCCTGTGATGAGTACAGGGGACCTGGCTTATTCCCAAATTGGCCGTGTGCTCTGTAATTGTTTAATGATATTTTAAAAGCTAATGTGTGTACCCCCAGCAGCTATCTTTTAAAGGAAACCATTTTAATTAAAAACAGGTTTTACTATAATTTTTATTGCTTTAATCTTCATCACAAATTGCACACACTGCAAAATTGGAGGTGAATTTTTAGCAGTGAACCTGAACTAAACATTAGGCTTGAACTTTTAAAACTTTTCCTGCTGAGTCGATGTAGAAAAGTGCGCTAATGGAGAAAGTTGTTTTTGCTTTCCAAAAAGTAATCTTGCCATTTCAAGCAACTTTTTGCTAGTTCCCTGCATTTTTTTTTTTCTTTTAAACTAATACTTGCTATAATGGCAGTATTTTTAAAGCATACCATTCAATACTTTAAATGTGAAGTGTTGATAACTGCATTCATCCTTTTATCCATGCAGTATTTGACAGTAGTAGAACTGACCCTCTCACCCTCTAATCCTCATAATAGTATATTTCATTTTCTGTGTCATTTAACTGCCCCTTAAGTTATCTGACTGATATTTCTTAACTTGATTTCAGAGTTATAGGAAATTAATGCTCCGCTTTCAAATCTTTGCAAAGTTCTAGAAAGCCACACTTGTCTCTGCACAAATTTGTCCACAAAAAAGTTTTTATGTTTGTGAAGAAAATGGCCCTAACCAACTGTGTACACTTCAATGACTCTGTGCTCCGTGTGATTGTAATACACAAACTTAGAAAATGATTTTATGGAGTAGAGACAACAGTGAGCGCATCAAGGACCACATATATACACATACACATACATATACACACACGTATACACACATATACACATATTCACACAGACATTCAACGAGGGAGGTGGGTTAAGTGTCTTGCCTAAGAACACAACAACAGCATTCATCTGTGGGAGCTAGAATTGCACCGCCAACCTGTAGAACAATGCATCTGTCCACTTAACCCATGATGTTAATGCTGAGAGCGGGATTCGAGCTGCCAACTGTCAGATCAGTGGACAAATACTCCAATTCCATTAATTAATTTGCTTGGTGATGGGCACCATTTTGAGTACTTTTCACCATTCTAACTATTTTGCGTTTAAATTATCGATTACCGTGGCAACTCTGAAACCCATGGACACTTTATTGAGATCTTTACGAGCTACACAAGGACGTTCATAGTCTATATCCGGGCTGCGGAGCATGCAGTGTCATTTTTACATAAATAAGCTCGTACTATGAAATCTGAATTAGCTAAATGGGGCAAAGACAATTATATCCATCCATCACCTCCAAAACTCATTTAGTCCATTACAGCCGTGGTCAACATTGGACAACATTTGGGGGGGGGGGCACTTACACTTTTAAGGCGGAGCTCTGAGCACCATCCACAGGCCTGGGGAGGGGTCTGGGTTATACTCAGATAATGTAGTTGTCTCATAATCTAATGATATGTCTTCAGCACAGTGAAAATCCCATTTATCTTGATTAGCACGGAGGAGTGTGTGTGCTGTCGAGCTGCCACAGTGTGTGAGAGGTTGAATAAAGGACAGAGAGATTTTGTAGATTCAATTTCAGAGTGTTATCTGCACTTTATACTTACACAACTCTATTTTCTACAGCGTGTTTCATGTGCCGGTGTGTCTTGTAGGTCTATAAATACCAACATGTTTTATCGATTAGGGATGGTTTGATATTTTTTGAGCCAATGCGATATCCGAACTTTGTCGTACTGATAATTGCCTGTGTTAAGATCATTTAAATCAGGGGTGTCCAAACTGTGGTCCGGGGGCCAAATGCGGCCCTCAGACCAGTTTTTATTGGCCCTCAGACCTCCTGCTGAAGATAGATAGAGATAGAGAGACAGACAGACAGAGAGAGGGATGGATGGGTGGATGGATGGATGGGATGGATGGATGGATGGATGGATGGATGGATGGATGGATGGATGGATGGATGGATGGATGGATGGATGGATGGATGGATGGATGGATGGATGGATGGATGGATGGATGGATGGATGGATGGATGGATGGATGGATAGATAGATAGATAGATAGATAGATAGATAGATAGATAGATAGATAGATAGATAGATAGATAGATAGATAGATAGATAGATAGATAGATAGATAGATAGATAGATAGGTGGGTGGGTGGATGCATGGATGGATGGATGGATGGATGGATGGATGGATACTGTAAGAATGTCTGTTTCTGGTGTAAGTGTCAAAGAGGACCAAGAGTATGAATCATAAAGTCAGAAGGTTTAATGAGTTCCACACAGGTAAAGTGAACAGTAAAGCAGTGGAAAGGACAAGAAGAGAGCCCTGAGACTTGACAGCTTTTATAGTGTCTCTCCATGTATGTGTGTGTAAGGCGGGTCCTCTTCTGGTCTACATGGTGTTACACAATAAGAAACTTTAGGCAAAGTCGAACAAGGTGAGTGTTTTACAACCCTCTCAGACATTCCTTGGTGAGAGGGGCTACAGATGAGAAATGTGGCCAGAACATAGCTGGTATCTTACTGTCCACATGTTCTCGTAAACCCCGCTGGTCTTCATGAGTCCCCCATGCAATTCCATATCCACTGATGGGACTGTTATTTACCTTAGCATTAGGAAATCAAGTTGCCGGTTTGATTTAGTGCTGCACTGCTAGAAAATACCTTATAATAGATAGATAGATAAATAGATATATATGACTTAATTGTCCCAGATTGAAATTTGTTTGTTTAACGTCATGACACTTTTTAAATTATTATTTTAGTCAAATTTTTGCGTAATTTCTTTTCTATTTACACATTTTTTTCTTTAGTCTGTTCAAAAAAAACAAATGTGTTGCACCGAGGACAAACTGGGAATGACACATAGGCACACCCAGACTGGGACTGTGCCAAATATCGCCACTGAACCAATATATCGACCATCCCTGTTATTAATGGTACGTATATTTGTATGCCACCTTCTACACAAAGCTTTTCTTTCGTTAGCTGGTGTGTGTATCTGCCAGGTTTCGCCTTGTTCCTGGTTGGTGTACTTCTCCCATGGTTTTTCCTTATGGGACTGTAGCCCGAGGTATTGAGCGCTCATTTAGCCGACCCCAGCAAAACATATGCTCCCCAGCCTGATGTTTAGCAGCGTGCCCCTGTGGCTCTGCTCCTGTCAGTATTCGGTGGTTGTCATTTTCAATCTTCACTTATCCCAGCGAAGCCATGATTCCCCATCGTCATGTTTCAAAGTGTGCTTCACGAGCAGCGTAACTCTAACCAGATTACACATCCTCACACTAAAAGGGCTGTTCCCACTTTTTAAAAATGCATATATTGAAAATGCATCTAATTATATAGCACTTTTATCAGCCTGGAACCAGGAAGTAATGCTGGTGTGCTATTAGCATGCTAGTTATGGTTAGCAATGGGGTGCCCCGGCCTCTGAAAGGTGTGAAGTATGCTTACAAACTCATTGCAGTGAGTAATTTGGGTACTAAAATGGTCTTCACAAAATTAGAAATTATTTTCCAGACTATATGTCGCTCTGGAGTATAAGCAAAAAAAATGCATAATAATGAAGACAAAACATATACAAGTCACACTGGACTGTAAGTCGCATTTTACCAAATCTGAGACCAAGACCAGACATTTTATCTTTAAAGTCAAGTTATAATAATAAGCAGAAAAAACAAGCAACAAGTTTACTTTGGATCTCACTCCAAATCACTAAAACCATTGAATTCTTCATCCTCGGTGTCGCTTCTGACTAAAACACAATCAAACTCAATACGATTTTTAGGGGGCATTTTTGTTCAGTCTTTCTCTGATGTCTTTTAAATTACCCTAATGTTGAAATTTTACTTTTCCATGGTACAGAAGTAGTAGATACCAGTACACAAGCCTAGACTGCCCTCATATGTGCCTCATGAAGATGTAAAATCATATACTTGAATAATTTCACATATAAGTCGCAACCCCACTAAACTATGACGAAAGTGTGACTTATAGTCTGGAAAATATGGTAAATTTGAGCTGCAGAAAATGCTTTAAAATGACCAAGTTATGTTTTTGATGTTTTTAAGACAAGAAAAAAAAAAAACAAAAAAAAAACCAACAGGTAGGCTCATTGCACCTTTACCCATTTAGGGGCATTTTTCTTTTTTTTCAAATGTTCCTATCAATCCACACAAGACTATAACATATAATTGTGAGCTTTAACAAACGAATGCATTTAACTATTCTCCAGAACTAAACCAGGACTTGATGAGGTATAATCCAGGACTAAACAAATAGCATATGAACAAGACAAATTATAATCTAGAATCTCATTTATATCTAGATTTGACCTGTAGCAGCGCTCATACCACATCCCGCAACACACTATGGCTATGTAAGCAAAGCAGTAAAAAGGAATCGTTTTTGGCTTTGTAGCTAGCTATAAAATATAAATGCTTGGACTGCACCGACCACACATTTGAGCGTGTTTGGGGCAGTAACACAAACCTCCACAGGTCAGTTAAAAGGGATGAATGGGTCCAGGAACAATTTGTACGTTTGGGAGGGCATCTAGTTAGCAGTGTTTTGGTTCTCCTGGGAGGTGCCATAGCATTCAATTGTGAAAAGGGGGGAAAAAAAAAAAAAAGAAGTAAATTTAAAGTGTTTTAGAAAGCTATTAGCAACAGAAGTCATTCATTTTATTGCAATGAGAAATTTAACTGTAAAAATGACCTAATTTACTTTGGCTGTAAGTCTGGAAGACATTGTGGAGATTAGCTTTGCCTTGTAATCCATTAGAATACTGAACGTGCATTGCCTAAAACT